>OX401413.1:22370096-22416093 GCA_947846245.1 Cerastoderma edule | reverse complement strand
ACTGTTGCTTCTGTTTAAAGTGTTCAATATTTTTAGTGTCCTTTTGAGATGTTAAAAAATGTTTTTTGTGGTTTAATGTTTAGTATTAAGTCACAGTCATTATGCAATGCAATTTTAAGCTTAAGTACAAAAGATATTCTATACTATGGATAGGGGACATCACCTTTTAGTACTATCATATAATGTTTGATATTTACACAGTCACTATGAGATACAATCTGAAGGTCCAGTACAGGAGATTTCCTATGTAAGGGATGGGGACAGCGCCTTCCTTAGACTGATCAAGGAGGAAGACCTCTACAGGTCAAATATATGTCCTTATATTCAGCATGGCGTGATGTTACAATGCTGTCTAAAGATCATGCATGTCAACCTGTTTATGTGTCGGCACACTTATGTCTCGACCCATTTGTGTTTAACATGTTCATCAAGCTAATCAATTCATATATATGTAATAGTGATTTTTGAAAATATTGTGACAAAAGCAGAATTTACTTGTAACAAGAAGTTGCTCTTTTTGTCACATTATTTCAATTTGTTTGTATCATTTAAAGACTTGTTCATGCTTACTTTATTGGAATTTCTCTTTTGTCTAGATGCAATAAGAAGTTATCTTCTTCTTGCCTCAAACATGCCTTAACAAATAAGACAGTTTTATTTGTAAATATAAAAAGATAGATAGGTGTTTTTATAATTCATTCTGTAAATGACTCAAAATATGTTTTTTTGTTCTTGTTTGTGTATATTATGTATTGAATTGTCTTCATTTTTCCGTTTCATCTTGCAAATGACTTGACAAATGCATTTGAATTTGCAGAGTGTCCAAAAGTGTTGAAATGATAATTTATGATTGTCTCTTTTATGCCAGAAGAGTTAGGAGTAGACTTGACAACTTAGCTTGATAATCCAGCTAAGCATAAAATGATGTAATAGGTTTATTGACAAGCAAATGCAATTTAGATTTTAATAGAACTTGTTTCATTTTTAAGCTTTTATATTTATTTTTGTGCTGTACTTGTACATGTGTTTGTTTGTTATGTTTGTGGTTAAAGCCTACCTTTTTAGGCATATTGTATATAAGTGTAAAGGCATGTCTTTTTAATGATTTACCGGTTATTAATTTCAATAGCAATAAAAAGAAAATCAAGGTTAATTTTTTGTTCTTTTTGGAAGTTTATTAAGTATCTTATTCATTCATGCAGTGTGAAACTTGACAAACGTTTTTCTTATCATTTGGTTTGTTAAGTTACCTATCCCTTGTGCTATCTAAGTTTTTAGAATTGTTCGAAATATTTTTTTGATATAAGGTTTTCAAATTCTTGGTGTTTGATTTCATTTATGCTGACTAGTTGTGCTTTTTTATTTAATTTCTTGCTTGATGATTTTTCCCCCTTTTAATTATTTCACTTTGATTTGCTCCATTTAAAAAGGTCATAAAGAAATTCAGCTTCATATACCTTATATGAACTGAACAGGTTGCATATACAAAGAAAAACAACTGTTTAAATACAGATAAGCAAAAACTTGGACACATCTCTAGCTGTCAGCCTGAAAGTGTAATTCAAAAAAGAAAAAGTTTCAATCTATTCCCTTGTAAAAGTTCTTAATTGTATGCAACGGCAGACGACATTTCTCAAGTATCAGAAATAACAGAAGTTTTGTATAATAGCAAACAAACCATTGTGACAAAAGGAGAAATTGATCATTATGAGTAATTTCTCCTTTTGTCACACTGGTTTCTAAAGCTTATTTAAGCAGACGTATTAAAAACAATAGTGAATTAAAAAGCAGGTTACAGACACAAAAAAACGCTCTGCATGGTTTATTTTGTTGGTTGTTTGAAGTGTTATACCATTCCCTATTTTTAGCGCAATGCCCGCGTATATGACGTCAGATGTGAAGGGATGCATTAGATATGAAGACAAAGAATAGTTATGAGTAGACTTGAACTGTTTCAACCTTATGAATAGTAATAAAGGTTACATCTCTTCTGCCACAAACACTTGAGGTATACCTTATCAATGGTAGAGTTATTTGTAATTGCTGTGGTCTGAAGAGAGAAGCTGACTGTAAAAGGCAAATAATAATCATTGACATCTTTGTAAAATCTTATTTATTAATAAAAAACCCATTTTTGGTAACCCAGTGTGTGCAGGCTAATACACAACATATCTGAAGTGTTACTTGACACATTGAGAAAGAGTCAAATTACTCATAGTAAGCACTTTCTCATTTCAT
The DNA here is from genome assembly GCA_947846245.1 of Cerastoderma edule. Lineage (NCBI taxonomy): Eukaryota > Metazoa > Mollusca > Bivalvia > Cardiida > Cardiidae > Cerastoderma > Cerastoderma edule. The sequence goes on along the minus strand of OX401413.1, from coordinate 22,413,855 downwards.
CACAATGTTTTCTATCCACTATTACACTTAAAATGCCATTTCTCATACCTTACATTAGTAGTCTGCTGATGGCTTCAATTTGGGAAACTCTCAATTTTACTAAATGAGAGAATGAGCTTACTCATGTGATGACAAAATAACTTTACACCTCACAACAGCCATTTATGACTGTCAACTTGTTCTAGATCTTTGACTTCAAAGACTAGCTTCCCATTATATCAAGTAATCTACAGAACTTAGTTTAGTTTAAACTTATTTATTTTTACATCAATTGTGAAACAAGTTCTTTCAACTTAGATTCTGCTTCCTGGATACAAAACCAGTACTCGCGCCAAGAGTGGATTAATGAAAGGTCGCCAGGCAGATATTGTTACTCACGGGATTTGAACTCATGGATTTGAACTATCCTGTCCCAAGGCTGATGCGTTACCACTGGACCACTGTCCTTCTTGTACAGAACTGAAGGGGGTTTGTAAAAGTGAGGTATCATGTAATATCTTTTACAATTAGACACATGTCACATTCCTTGTCATTTGTAGATGTAGGCTCGAAGGACAAGTCGAGGGTTCAATGCAATACTATAGTAAGTGATTCATGTTTATGAAGCACTTACTATAGTCATGCACTGAACCCTTGAAATTATTTTTGCATAAAAGACTGGATGAACAAACACCAAGACCTAAGATTATCATGCGGTTGAAAGAGCTTCAAGTTTCCAAAACAGTTAAAGCTGGATTTATACAGATGTGCGGTTGATACATGATGATTCGCCCAGATGGCCATGGTAGTTTTATCTCAATCTGTCAGTTGTGATATAAGGCAAGTTATTTGTAACCAATATGTCCTTTTTGACAGAATAAATGTTAAGCAAATCTACGGCAGATATGAAATTAAAAGATTTAAAATATTAGCTATTGTAAGGGATATAGTGTAGAGATTATGACAATGGAATGAGGAATAATTAAGCTTGTGCCAAATATCTCAGTTTTATTGAGAAAGCATTGTTAGATAGAGAATGTTTTTACTAGATATTGACATGTCTGTGGTAAATACAGAAGACATTTCTAGAATACTCGGTAGAAAGAAATTGTTTATGATCAACAATTGATCCTTTTGTTGTAATGCTTTCAACCAACTCACATTTCAAAATGTGTTTTTTGATTTATTTTTTAATGATTTCAAGCTCATACAGTAGTATTATTGTATGAGTTCCCATGGATTATGCACGATACACAATAGAAATATGAATAATTTACTATCTGTGATGTGCGATTTATGATATTCAATAGGGTTTTACCTGTCCGATTCTATTTGATATGATCTGATATGTTCCTTATCTAATTTACAATATCTGATATACATTATACGATTTACAATGCACTGTAGGATGAATCACATATATTATTTACGTACGTGCCTGCTGACTTGGCTTGCCAATTAAACGGAAGCTGTCATGTTGGGTTTCAAATGGGTTAAGGGAATTATGCTGCCTTAAGTACATAGGTAATCTTGGTACAGTATATGGCTTTAAATCATTGTTTTCGTATTGCAGTGAACGGTCACACCCCAATTTAAGTTTGGATCCATGATGCAAAATTCTTGACTTAACACATTATCAAACAATAACAACATTTTACCACATCGTTGCAGAGGACTCTAGAAAACACTGTGGGAAAAAGTAATGAGCAATCTTAACATGCAATTTCTCCTGTTCCTACAATGTTTTCTGCCCTATCAGAAGACTATCTTTCAATTTCATCACATTTTGAAATTTTGTCTGCAAACTCTTTCAATTTGCGTAGTCGAAAATTGTGCGTTTGGTAAAGTTAGTTAAACATGAAATTAAAAAATGATCTTCTGATAGGGCAGAAAACATTGTGGGAAAAGGAGAAGTTTTATGAGAACAATGTTTAGATAAAATGCTACCCAGTGATGGTAGGTGCACAGTTTAACCTCTCATCTGTGTGGGAATTTGACCAAAATGAAAGCAACAACAGACCTCTTTGTTTATGATATGTCATGACCATTAATGTTCTCTTTCTAATGCTGACGGTTCTTCTTCTCTAACCTGGGTTGTTAGAAAATGTATTAATCAATGAAAACATCTTTCTTACGTTATATTTTTTTTATTTCAGTTTTTAAGTGCAATGGGAAAGTGTTCAAATAGCCCTACTGGTAGAGTAGTAGGCAGAAGGCCAGAGATTGAGTCCCAATCTAGTTGGATGATATTTCTCACCTTCATTAGAACCATTATGAGATGTGTTACAAGAACTCTATTGGACCAGGTATGGTGCTGTACAGAACCTTGTAGAGTATTTGCTGATCCTGAAGGACACAAGGCCAGTCTACAAGCATCATATTTAGGTTTTATCTAGTAAGGGGTTAAAGATTATATTGCCAAAGCATCAGAATACATAAAAGCTTATGTTTGGTACTCCTCCATTGGTAAATGTATTCAGCGGCCAGTTATAACACAACTTGTACATTGCTGAGAGATGCTGATTGGGTGTATATGAATATAACTTAGTGTAACCCACGAAATGCTTCTAGGGTGCACTTTATGTGCAATAATGAGGTTAGAAAACACAAATTGTATATTTCAAATAACAATAGTTTATTCATAAATATGCATGAGAAGAATGTTTATTAAGCACAAATAGCCCACTCTATATTAACTAGAATACTGCAGTCTTCAACTCAAAGACCCAGTTGGACAATATGTTTACAATGTTCAATGAACAAAACTGTACATATGGGGATGTGGTCTGTTTATTGGAGGAGAGTATACAGCACTGAATGCCATGATATTGAAATAGTGTTGAAAATGATGGAAAGCACTATACTAGCTAACAAATCAATGGAATATTCTAGCTGTCTTGTCTTTTACTTTAAAACAAAAGAGTGAAAGGTATAATGTTCATGTATTTGATTTTTATATTGCATTTGTATTTTTTTCTGTAATAACCCAAAATTGACGGACTAGATCAAACTGTATAGATATATACGTTATAAGTCAGCGGGGAGACTACTTAACATAAAACTCAGCTGAGCTATTTATACGCATATAATGATATCAATGGACTTTGAATAGAATTTGTAGCAAGCATTTGGATACCACAACTGTGGTAGTTTAAAAGATAAAACACTTCAATATCAAAGGAAGATTTCTGGGTTCAAATCCTAGTCACAGTATGAAATCCTAAAGTGCTTGATACTGTTTCTGAAAGTAATTGATACTTATGTGGGTAGATTTTAGCAACTTTGCTAGGATTTTTTTGGAATATATTGCAATTTGAGATGTCCTCTTCTTTATAGATTATCTAAACAACTGATAAGATTATCCATTGAGGCTGGGAAATCTGTGAAGACCAGCTTTAGTGACCCCTTCTCACTTGTTTAACCTGATACAGTTTGCCATAGCTGCACAAATTACATGACTGATTCATTCTGTGTTTAAGAATATTTTCTCAAATATCATTGTAAAAAACTGGCCATATACAATAATTATAGATGAAAAAATAGGGGAAGTATAGTAAAAAAAACCTGCATGTTACATTTGAAAAGATCATCATGTAACTTCTTGATATCACTAATATTGAGATTTGAATAATACTTATATGTCTATACAAAAAAGGTTCAGTTATAGCTATGTGCTGTGAGGTCAGTGGTGACCAGAGAAAGTTCTGGTGGATGGTTGGCAGCAAAATACTTCATTGAAGATTAAGGAACCAGAGATATTTATTTTGGTTTAAACTTTATTAACTAACCTGCATTGTGATTGGTAAATAATGTCTTAGTACTAATAGTCACTTCTGGCTACATGATGAAAGCTGATTAAAAGATATTGCTTGTTATGAAGTTTTTGTTATGAATTCTATCATACTTGTTCATAGTGTCTTTTATTGAGTGTTTGCTTGGTGAATTGTTCATGAACAAGGCTGTGAAAGCGCCAGATCAAAATAAAAAAAAAACATTTACAGATAGAATTTGCCAATCTAAGAACATTTGTGTTCATATCTAACTGAAAACATTTGTATGTTAAGCTTTTACTCATGATGATCAATTTAGCTTGTGTCATCAGTTTCTGCATTCTTATTCCAACTCCGCATGTGTCCCCAATGAAGGATTCAGTATCTGTTTTCATCAGCAGACGTGAACAGAAGACGGCTGTTCATGAACACAAAGTCATTTGTATGTTTCTGAATTTCAATTACATAATGATGAACTCATATGAATATATTCATGATAAATATTTGATTTATAAACATGTAATTGTTGTTTATAAATATGTTAATGAATAAATTTATGTTCATGAATTACCTTTCTGTTCATATCTGTTCGTGAAGTTAATAAAAACAGTATATGAATACTTTGCAGGGGTGATGAACGAAAAGGCAAGTGGCATATGCCTCTCTGAATTAATTGAAGAACATTAAGATTTGGAAAATTATTGGCATGAGGAATTTAACAGTCTGTCCTAAAATTTGTTTTATCAAAAGACCAAAATAAAAGCTTTTAGCACACTATGTGTTTGCTTAACCAAGTTGTAACGTAATCTGATTACTAACAACCAATCTATTTATAGATTATACATGCAACTAACCGCTGTTCGCAGCAAGGCTTATCAGTCATTGATTAAACTCCAAAGCAACAACACGTTACCTCTTTGATTTATCTGTTGCGCCTCTCACATTAGTGATTGATGCTGACCACATTTTACATAAGTTCATACACACAAAACAGAGAACAAAACATGGTGTCAGAACTAGGATTTTAATTCATTTAATAACAATGGATTTTAGTGGAATCGCGCCTCCGTGTATGAACTGGGCAGACAGTAACTTGCCAGCACAATGGAAGCAGTTCAAGCGACATGCAGAGTTGATGTTCGCAGGCCCGCTTAAACGAAAAAGCGAAGCCGAGAAAACCGCATACCTCCTTCTCTGGGTTGGAAACAAGGGAAGAGATATACATGCAACATGGGACATTGAAGAAGAAGACAGACAAAAATTGGACACGTTGTACCAGAAGTTTCAAGCTCACGTCGAGCCGAAACTTAATCCAATTTTTGCAAGATACAAGTTTTTCAATCAAGTTCAAGACGGTGATACGATAGACGAGTACATCACCCGATTAAAGATATCCGCCAAGGATTGTGATTTTCCCGACCATGAAGCGATGATCCGCGACAGGATAGTTTTTGGGACCAATAGTGCTAAAATACGGGAAAAGCTCATAAACGAAGGAGCACAATTAACATTGGACAAAACAATACAAATTGCCCAATCATTTGAATATTCACAGCGACAATTGACGTCTATGGCTGAGCAGGACATTCACAACGTCACAACCGGGAACAGAAATGGCAGGAAGATTCAAAATAAGGGACATTCCGAGACGATATCACACAGGCAGAAAAAGACATGCACTAATTGTGGTAGAAAACATGACAGAAGCAGTACATGTCCTGCAAAAGGAAAACTTTGCAACTTTTGTGGGAAAACAAACCATTTCGCGAAAATGTGTAGATCCAGAAGATCAGTTAATGCTATTGATAATTATTTGTGTGAGTCTGACAATATGTCACACATGGATTTAAATGGAGACCAACACATTGATATGGTAAACAATTTTGCTTCTCTACCTGATCGTGCATTTGTAAACCTTTTCGTTGGCCCGACCCTAACCCCTATCAAATTCAAGATAGATATTGGTAGCGCAGTAGTAGTTCTACCCCTGTGCCATTTCAGAAAACTAAATATAAAATGCCCCTTAGAAACCCCTGATAACCGACTTACCTCCTACACAGGAAACGCCCTTCCTGTGAAAGGAATGGTCAAGTTGACCCTGATAAACAGAGGGAAACAGAAACACTTTGTTACATTGTGGATAGTTCCGCTCCTCCCCTCTTGAGCCTCCAAGTATCTGTTGACCTGGGTCTTGTGACCTTAACATACTCTGTGGAAAATTCCAAGATTACATCGAAATTAGACAAACAATTGATCATGCTTGAATTTGGGGAACTGTTTAAGGGAATTGGAGTTATTCCAGGGAAAGCAAAGTTGCATTTAAAAGCTAACGCTATACCTGTAGTCAATGCACCAAGACGTGTCCCAGAAGCGTTACGCAACCGTTTAAAAGACGAACTCCTACGCATGGAGTCTGACGAAATTATAACTAAAGTATCAGAACCGACTGACTGGGTAAATTCACTTGTCATAGTGGAAAAACCCAAGACCGGCAAACTTCGAATTTGTCTAGACCCGAAAGCATTAAACGATGCAATAAGACGACCTCACTACCCAATGCCTACTTTGGATGACGTGACGTCCCGACTGGCAAATGCTACGCACTTTTCGTTACTGGACATTACGCACGCATATTGGAGTGTGAAACTTGAAGAAAAATCATCCTTTCTCACGACGTTTAGCACACCCTTTGGACGATATCGGTGGTATATCAGCCTCATCAGACATATTTCAACAGAAAGTCCATGAAATATTTGAGGGACTGACAGGCGTGACTAATATTGTCGACGACATTTTGATACACGGAAGGACAAGAGAAGAACACGATTCAAACCTCCGTTCCGTATATTAAGGTAACAATCTAAACCACGTGGTCGAACATTAGGGACGGCTCCGACGATATTTTTGGATACTCAGCATAGCATGTAATTAATGCTAATCAGGCAGGTCAACAGAGGGTGAATGTTGGTGAACAATATCAACCATTTATCAATCGTAGACGTATAAGGAAGGCAAAAGAAGGGTCACATTTCTCATGGCAAGTACTGTATGAATTTGAAGCTCATCAAAATCTATCAGTCTAGAAGATTGTAAAATGTACCCCACCAGTATCATTAAACACATTTTTGAAAATATAACAAACAAAAGTGTTTTTTAATTCTATAATGGCATTCCATAGAGTACATAATATATAATTTCAACTAATTCTAAACAGCTTTCTAATGCAAGATAGTCCAAAACAGTGAAACTTAGTACATAATTTCAGAAATTAAAAATGAAGACCACAATATTAAGGATGCTACATCAATGGATATGCTGGATACATACCTAGTGTCAAATAACCAGTATTGTAAAGAAAAGAAGGTAGGAGTGAAAAATCCTTATAAAAGGGAGCAACAAAAAAGTTACTTTCACCCATTAACAAACAGTAACAACATTTAACCACTTGTTGCAGACGACTCTTGAAACCGTAGTGGGAAAAGGAATATTACTTGTCACAAGCAATTTTTCTTTTTCCAACAATGTTTTCAGCCCTATCAGAAGATTATTGTCAAATTCCATCACTTTATGAAATGCCGTCTGCAAACTCTTTCAATTTGGGACAGTCAAAAATTTGGTGATTGGTAAAGGGTTAACAGCATTGGAGTAGATTGGCACCATGAGATATCTAAATGGATGGTGAATGTGACAGATTCTGTCATAAAGTTATCTTCTTGCACAGTGACACTGGTTAGGTCACAACTTTTTTAAATTTAATAGCTATTGTGAAATAAGTTCTTACAACTTTCAAAATTCATTACTCGCTATGTTAACTGGATACATAACCATTACTCCCACGGATTTGTAGGTTTGTCCCGGCATTTTCAGCTGCTAAGAGAGATCAAACCCAGTACTCTAGGTACCAGAGGCTTATGCTCCTTTTGACTCTATATGCCATACATTTTTTTCTGCGTACTTACAATGATAATCATTTGATTCAAAACAATTTCCTTTTTCCATTCTGTTGGATTGCAAATTCTAGTCTTAGGCAAATTCTCTATGAAATACAAAGTTCAATGTTATCAGTGTCTCCCTGCAGTCCCTGGGTGAAAAAAGGTTTACCTCAGTGCTATCTAGTTTAGACAATTTAAATCACTTTCTGTCTTCCCCATGTGCCTGTCTCTGGTGGTTATTATGTACCGCAAACAGCATTCTTCACAGGCCCATTGAATGTTTAAGTTCTGTAGGTAAATTAATAGTCAATTATCATATAAATTCATGCAAAAAAAGCATTTAATGATTTAACCCTTTTTTTAAAATGGGAAAGTGGGATCTCCCAAATAGAAAGGAGCTGCAGTGAACAAAATAAATAAATGCATCTAAAGTAATCTTTATATGGCAAGATTGGGTAGAAACCATTGTGACAATATAACCTCCTTATCAAGAGAAATATCGCATTTGTTCACAATGGATTCTGGAATCTTGAGCTGAGGGTACTTTATAATGTGACAGAAGTTCAATGAATATACATGGCAACTGTCAAAACTTACTTGTAGAAGATGTTACATGAACGATTGTAGATTATAATCATTTAACGAAAGGAAATACAAAATTTCTAAAGAAAAAGTCATCATGTTTTATGTGACCGCAATGAAAAGAAAGAGAATTGTGATGAATAAGATAACTAAAGGCTTAATACATTCATCATTCATTTAGAAAGTTCTGGTAGGTTGTAGAGAGACTGCTCACATACCCTCTTTCTCCTTTTTAAACACATTCTTGAAACACATTGAAAGATTATCATTCATGTATTGTATTCATACACATTTTTCTTACTCTAAAATTGGAAACTCATTGAATTTAGTTTCAAAGTATTTGGATAATAGAATATTTGTCATTCAGTAAAGGGTTTTAAACGGTCTTTAAAACATACAGATACAATTCAGTCACACTCGATTTTGGTCCTATATATGTAAAAAGGTTATCTCCCTTTGACTGTAAAACATATAAGGTTTGTGAAACCATTTTCTAGGGAAATACTGTGGGTCCATGTCATGTCATTATAAATCTTGGTAAAATTTGAGAAGAACTTTCTCAAAAGACTAATTCAACCTGTTTATCTAAAATTCTTTTTATAGAAGAAAAATATTTTTTTGAAAAAAAAAAGATAACATTGAATGATAATCAGTATGTGTGTAGGAAACTCATCAGGAATAGTTTTTCTGTTTATCTTAAAAGCATACTAGTGCTCTGAAAAACTGCAAAAATGGGTAAAAAGAGTTATACATTATGATAAACTATATGGAAACATAGCAAAAAACCACATGATTATTTTGTACCCACCATTTTTACTTCATTGAATACATTTGAGTAACATCTGTCATAGCAAGGAGCACTCAGATTAACAAGTGGCAGTTACCTTTTTGCAACCGTATCTACTCGGCAATCTCCGTAACAAGTTGGTAGATATACCTCGTAGGCAGTACATGAATACACCAGAAATCCTGGGGTAATTCTCCTAATTTCCGGCGAATAACGCAAAATGCACACAGGCACTAAATATGTATTTAAATACACACAAATTGGTCATATATCACAATTGAATGTTTTTTTACCCTTTCATTAAAGATGATCATATCAACACATCTTTGTTTCATATTTTGTAAATCGGCTCATTTCGGATTTCCATGTAGATATGACTGCAAACGAACATGCCCTTCGTTGCTGAACTACTTATAAAAATGGCTCCCCATTACCTCCGAGGTTATTTTAAGAAATGGCCGAGGTGTTCCGAATGCCCTTTTTGTATACATCCAGGATGAACTTTATGTGAGATCTATAATGCTCAATTACCAAAGTTTACATATTTATCATGTCAGAGTATCTTACAAAGCTGACAACATTAATGATCAGTAACCATAGATGATGAACCAGTATAATACAACTATCATCAATCCCACCATAATATTGGCCAAAGAACAGAATTCATTGCCAAATATCTGCTTATTCGGAGCATCTGTTTTTTTTTCCAAATGTGGACAGTTTAACCCTCATAACTTCATGCATATGCAAACAGGCTAGATTCAGGCTAGCCGCCAAGTAAATTGGTGACTGGCCTGTGATCTAACCTATTTACTAACCTGTTTGCTACTCTGAGTATCTTTCCTCATCAAAATCAAGCAGATATTTAAGGTTTTGGAAAGCAGACAACACAAAAATATATTTATAGAATATTACCCAGTATTCTAAGGGTCAATGATACAAGGAAGTGATATCTTTATAACTGGTTTATTGGAAATACACACTTATATCTTTTTTTATAATCTAATGAAGGAAATTAATGTAGCCACAATTCACAAACTATCCATCTACATATCTTTCATCATGAAAGAGAGATCCTGAAATTAACCTCGAACAAAGAGTCTAAAATTGATAAAAGCAAACTGCATTTCTGAATATTTAAAGATCTTTGTTTATTTACTTTAATTGATTTACTTACTTTAATTTATTTAGCCTCCTCCAAAAAGATGTCATTTCTGCTTGAAACAAGCTGGAGTTGTTTCCTTTTAGAAGGAAACCATGGATGATCACAACTATAGGTCTATGAAATGTATTCTATAATATATATAGTATGATGGGCTGGGGCCGTTATATACAATAATAAACTTGTATTTTGTATCTTGTTAGGATATATAAGATAGAAAATTACTGATAACATGCAGTTGTCCAAAACCTAATTCATAAATCAAATGATGAAAGGGTTCCCAAATGAATAACATTGTAAACTGAAACTGAACAATGTACTGGGTAAAAACAATGTATGTTTCTTTTCTTTGATGAACAAAACAGTAATCACTAAGCAAAGTAACAAAATAGTTTCTTTGTTTTCATGATACCAGTATGAGTTGCATAGTACTCACAAATGTTACCCAGGCCTTTTAAGCACTGTGGGGCCCCAGCGTGTGAATTTCAAAATAATCACTCCCCCAGTGCCTTAATTGATTCCATTGTGCTTAAGATTTGTACACAGTGTTTTAAATTTGTACTGCAGAAGGTCTTCTTGCTTCTGACATTGACTTTTTGTCTTCAAATTAAAATATGTACCCAGAACTACCCATTGTGGGATGCAAATTAAAAAAGAAATTGACAGGGAAAGGGGGGTACCCCAATTATGCAGAACATCCCTTCCCCTGCATCAAGCACCCCAGCGCCTGAAAAAAATCCTGGGAAAGACCCGGACATCTAAAGTATCAAATATATGACAGACATTGAAGTATACTGCACAAGTACAGAATGTGCTCCACAGCGCAGTTTAGATGGGTGCTCACTTGTACAGAACAGAACAGAACAGAACAGAACAACTCTTTAATCTCTCAGGTACAATATGTACAGCATGAGGTAAAAACCAATTCAAATTAAGGGCCAAAGTTACACGTAATGTGGTAGGGAAAAATATATAGATATGCCTTTCAATTCTAAGATATCTAGGTATTTAAATAAATGATAAAGTAAATGGGAAAAACTTTCATTGCAATAAAAGATAGATTCATATATCTACTTACTCATCTCCCAGTGTCTCTACGACAGACATGAAGGTCTGGTGTAATGGGGGTGTCTTCAGACTCTGGAAGATGAGCATAAAAAAATATTTTCAATTTGTGACTTTCAACATTAATCCAAATAGTTATATAGTAAGAAGAAATTGATCTTGTATATTTGCAAGAAAAAGTGGCCGGGTTGTGCACTCTCTAACATAAATCTATCAGTTTGAAATATCTATATACCTTAGGCTTGGAAAGAACATTCTATAGTGTATTTCTGGGTAACATCTTACTAAACATTTTATGTTATAAGTTTGTGTAGGTTCAAAACAGCTTTCCCATATTATTATAACTTATTTCAATATTTGGCTAAACAATATTACATAGATTCACATCATCGAAATCATCTCTCCAAGATGCTTCCAATGACGTGTCACATGACAATATTATGTTTTCATATAAGATACTGTCCATGTTTATCAGATTAGATTTATGCAAATATTTTCCTTCACCCTTATAGTGCTGAAACCAACTTCATGCTTATGCAAACAGGATAGATCCAGGCCATCCTCCAAGTAAATTGGCGGTTGGTCTGTGATCGGATCTGTTAGCTACTCTGAGTAACTTTTCTCATCAAAATAAAGCAGGTACACTGTATATAAGTTTTTGAAAGCAGACAACACAAAAATATAGTTTTAGAAAATTAATCAGCATTCTAAGGGTTATGTCCTTCAGTAAAACTGTACCCAGCTGGTGAAGATATCCTGATGCATGGATAGAATAATGAATAGCGCTTACTTTGTATTTTTCTACAGTCTCCTAGCTTTATCCATCTTCCTGTCTTTCCAACATTTTCCTTCAATTTGACAATGAGGATTACAGTTTTCAGCAGGTCTAAAGCATATGAGTCTCTATGAATCAATCCTGTAAACAATAACAGCTATTATGTCAAAACAATTGATACTTAAACTTGCAATGTTTTATTAATCCACATTTGGTGTGAGTACTGGTTCAATTTCAAAGATAATCCATTAACTCATTACCAACCAATAAAGACATTTGACCACTTTGTTGCAGACAACTCTGGAAAACATTGTTGGAAAGGAGTAAATGCTCGGAAAATGTTTTTCTTCATCACTGAAGAATATTTTCCAAATTTATCACATTTTGAAATGTCATCTGCAAAATCTTTCAATTTGGGACAGTTGAAAATTTGGCGTTTGGTAAAGGGTTACCAGGCTGTAAAGCTTAACCTCTTGCTTCATGTTGAATCACTGGCCATTATATTAACTTGGAAAGCACTGTGATAACTTTGTTTTCATGCAATGAACAAAGAAAATATATTTCTCTCATAATTAATAATTACTTACATAAAGTAACTTACAGTAAATAAAAGTAGTTTTTCAGCACAGGTTCTGGTAGGATCCTCTTTGCTGGACTCGTCTTGCTTTACGTTAATGAATTTTACTTCACGGCTGCTTTTCCCTTTTCCTTTCACATTTCTCTTTAAGGAGAAATAACATATATAATTTCCTTTCTACAGTCTAGCTTCAATCGCTAAGAAAAAACCATGTTACACCATTAAGTTATTTTAAAAAATGTGGCTTAACTCTTTTATATAAGGTCAAAGGATGATTTGGTTCAATGTAGTTTGCATGTAGTTATTTACGTTTTCAATTCTTGTTAATGTTAAATGTTAAAATTTGAATAAATAAGAGAATGTTCTCTAATGCTGTGGGGAATTCATCATGTCTTCTTTTTATTGAAATCAGACATGGAGGCAATTCTCAATGAGCTAATTACCCCTAACGAAGAAGGAAAGAGACAGGCCATCTCCAAGCTGCGTCATACAATTTCCCTCCTACACAAATAATGGTGTCTTCTCTTTCTCACTTCGTAATAAATATCATAATGAAAACATAAGTTTTCATAATCAAAATACGTTGTCTGCTATAACATTGAAACTGGGCCAAACCCAAAATCCTAATTGAGGAAATGTGTTAATTCTGTAAATAAAATTTACTCTTGCTTTCACCTCTGAATATTTCCGTTTTATTATCTTAAAGGTTTGAAATAAACCTAAGACTGTAAACATATTTTTGCTTGATGCCAATTGAGTTGGATAAGACTACAAATTATACAGTTTATATGCAAGAATAAATCCTCATAAAAACCAAGACTATCATGAACTAATAAATTGTATTAATAAAGAACAATTATACTTCACTTGGGCACCAGAACTGCAATGATTTCCTCAAATTGTCCTTTTATACATCGACTGATATCACTTTGGCACATTCTATTTTTCACTCTCTGCTGAAGTAAAAAAAGAGACAGTTCTAGGGACATGCTCCAGAATCATATGCTGCTTTATCTGTTAGCCCTTAGAATGCTGGATAATTTTCTAAAAAAATGATTTTCGTGTCGTCTGTTTTCTAAAACCTTAAATATCTGCCTAATTTTTATGAGGAAAGATACTCAGAGTAGCAAACAGGTTAGATCACAGTCCAGCCGCCAATTTACTTGGCAACTGACCTGGATCTAACCTGTTTGCATAAGCATGAAGTCGGTTCCCTTGGTGAAAAAAATAAAATCATGTTGCATTGAATTCTTTAAAGGTCAAAAAAAAGAGTATTTGCACAGCCATGAATTTGTTCTCAATCTCAGTGAAAAGAATGGATTATGTTTAATAACAAGAAAGCTGTTTCATTTATGGAGATGACACTCTCCAATTACAAAACCATGCATATAATTATAACTTGTTTATGAATTTTCGTTAACCCATCCTATATCGTATAGTAATGTAAGCGAATACTTTAAAAGTAAACATTAACTACATGAAGCAGCGCTCACAGAGATGCAAACAAACTTTCAAACCATCCCCAAACATTCTTCTAGATTTTGTTGTATAAATATCTTTTTTTATTAAAGTCTCATAATGTATGTGAAGTCAGATAGATATATCCCCAAGATGGATACGTATGGCTTTCATACTAAAGAACAAAATATTTCTTATTTTTACCAGTAATTCTTTTATAGAATTGGTGTATTTTCTTATGACTTTATTTGAAAATTGAATCGACAATGTTAACTCGATGAGGCTTATACAGACATTATAGAGAGATTGCAGACGACAATTTCTGCGGAGAATTAATTCGTTGTAGTTGAAGATTGTAGAAAGAGAGCAGTATTGTCTTTCTCAGTTTAAGTTATTCCAAAGAACTAATGATACAACAGCTCCGTCATCCATGGCTCTTGCAAACACAACTTGCTCCCTCAAGTCATCAACGCGTTCCTGTATAAAGCGTACAAACAATATATAACATAATTGAAATACTGTATCTCACAAACCTGGTTAAAGCATCCATCATGCTCTGTGAAACTGTTTTAAACTTTAAAATGGCAGAGACGATCTCTCCACATGTTTCATTAAATTTTAAGAACTGTATCTGTGAATAGTTTACTGACGTGGTGTGTACACGCGGGCCGTTGATTACGCAATCAAAGGTCGAAAGCGCCGATTATATGATGCACCATATTAACTGAGTACTGCAATACATGAACGCATGTGATTGTCACAAGAATTATTAATCTTTATCCGTAAAAAAATCATCAAGAGAGTTTGTAGAAGTACCTAAGAACTAAAATAGAGTCAGATTAGTTTATAGATTTATCTTGAATCATGTTCAACCAAAGACCTAATAAACATGTTTATTATTCTTTGGTTCAACCAATTCTATTTTATTTTTATTTATTTTTTATCCAAAATACTTTAGCTGCCCATCAAGTGTCATTTTGTCAAAGAAGGAAATGACTCATACTTTGCCGTTGAACTTCTATGGGGTAGGGAATGTGTGTCTTTTTTGTAGTAACTGAATTTGAAAAATTATATTTCCTTATATAGTTATGAGATTTATTAAAATTGAAAGTACATGTATTTGAAAATCATCAATAAGAGACGAACATTTGATTTTAACCAACAGTTTTTGATTTTGTTCCAAAGTGTTCCTTGGTTATATATGTGGGGAAAGATGCAAATACACTAAGTGTACCATATTCAGTCTTAGCGTACCATGCTCGAAATATAAAGCTTCATTATAATTATGGTCTGGTGCTAGAATGTTATTTCATCGAAGTATAATATTGTCATATATTATGTGCTATAAAATGGTGAAGCGGCCTCAGTATTTTGTCACAAGAACTCACTCTTCTTTTAGCGAATGCCTTTAACCAACATATAAGTAGTTTTTGGTTTGATAAAGAGTACCTATCACATACAGTAGGAGCTTTTTGAATAACTTGTATACTGTTTTAGTTAAACTTCTAGCTGTTATAATAGAGTGGGTGATCCAGAAGTATATATTCCTAATTACAGCTTGGATTATCCCAGTTAGCTGTACAAGTGCTTTTTTCAAGATGTTTGTAATAAGTGCAGTAACACAAATCTATATAAATGAGGGCATATGTAAGGCTGGTCGCTTCATTCCGGTTTGGATGAATTTGAATCTGGGTGAAAAATACCAACTTTATGAAGAATTTTGTGAAGTTGATAAATATGTCCCCTGTAATTAAAGCATGTTTAAGCCTTCTTCAATACGCTGTGTGTAAATTAAAGCATTTTGGTTAACAGTTCAGTATATATGGCAATGAATCAGTCAAAAAATGTTCAGATAAAAGTACATAACTATGTAAGGTAGAACTATATAATGTTTGAGACAAATAATGAGAGGTGGTGGAGGGAATACCCTGTATTGTCTCTTGGATTTAGTTTGAAATAATAGTTTACATACATTCTCAACATAAAAGTTTATATTCAGTTCATTTGTTTGGCTTTAGTTGGTATATTCAAATCAAAGGAATTCAAATATGCATTATGAGGTAATACTTTTAAGTCAAAGAGGGTCTTTTTGTCTTGAAGATATATGAGGAGGAACATTTTCATTGTTTGCTCCCCCAACCTTTTGTTGTTTTGAGAATAGTGTACTGATAAGTCATACCATTAGGCAGAGCACAATAGCTGGCTAAGTGAGGGCTTTCCTAGCCTAGTGGTTGGAGTACTTAAATCACACGTCCCTTCTCCATCCCTTCTCCATGAGGGCTCAAATCCTTGTATCAAAAATATGATTTTCACAAGAGACTATCTACTGGTTGATGTATGGAATATCTATGGTTCTTCCATAATAAATAAATAAAACTAACAATAACTTTAATGATCAAACTTGAAATAAAAAGGTCCCAAGCCAATCCACATTTGTCGCTCACCTCACAAATTGTCTTCATGTGAGAAAGAAGTCAGCAGATTGGTAAGAAAATTGTGCAGGACTGTTAATGATTTAAAAGATTCACAGATAGGTGTGTCAACTGTAGCTGTTTAACTGAAATATTGTTAAAAATGATAAAAAAAAAAAACTTCAATCAATCCATAAAATAAGTAAATTGTACTTGCAGAGTTATGAATGATGAAAAGAGAAAATCTTATATTTTAACATTTAAAAAACAATGAAACATATACTATGTTCTCTCATGAAGTAAGTTGGCAGATGGTCTGTGATCTAACCTGTTTGTTACTCTGGGTATCTTTTCTTATAAAAATTAAGCAAATATTTAAGGTTTGGGAAAGCAGAAGACACAAAAATCTATTTAGAATAAACCAGCATTCTAAGGGTTTAAATTATTACTTAATCAAAGGGTATGACACGCTGTCTGAGGACTTTTTCTATAATTGATTGTGCTAAAAGGGAGAAATTGCTCTTTAAAAGACCTTCTTTTTACAACTAAATTACAACATTGTAATTGAATTGCGACAACAGCGCCCTTTTCCAACATTACATTCTTAGCTTTGATGGGGCCATTTGAACAATGATTTGGACGACAGTGGTGCAGTGGTAGAGGGTCGTGCTCTTGTACCAGGGTCCCAGGCTTGATCCTTGTTAGCGGCATGGTGACAATTGCCGGGAATAGCCCACACATTTGCGCAAGAACTGTTGTAGTATCCAGACATGGAGAGTGAGTTTGATAAGCTGCAAGCTTCCATACAATTGATTTCAATAAATAAGTTTAAACTTAGTTGTTTCAAAGAGTTCCAGATTGGCAATGGCTTTGAATTCGGGACAATTTTGTTTCAGAATGAGATTTTGTTTTAGAATTTGCTTCATGTGTAAAAATGAGGTTGACTGTTAATGATAAAAACTTTTTGTGTCGTCTGCTTTACAAATTCTTAAATATCTGTTTAATTTTGATGTGGAAAGATACTCTGAGTAGCAAGCAGGATAAATCACAGGGTCAGCCACCAGTTTACTTGGCAGCTGGCCTGAAATCTGATCTCCTTGCATGAGCATTAAGTCGGTTCCAGCACTATAAGGATTTAGAAAGTCAGTTATGACATACTTAAGTCAGTGTGGTTGACACTTTGTGAAGGTTGTTACTAATATCATTCCAAAGCAAACAATTGTTTCCATTCAAAATTAGATTAAGCAATAAAATATACAATCTAGAAAAATTATGAACTGTTTTCAAGAATGCAAGGATTTAATTCTGTGACCAGGATTTGAACCTAAAACTCTTCCTTATAGTAGAAATTGTTTTATCATTTAAACTATCACAGGTGATTAAAGAATACCACTTGCTTGAAATAAAATCTGATGTCTGGATGAAATGCATTTAACCCTTAGAATGCTGGGTAATTTTCCAAAAATAGAATATTGTTGTCTACTTTCCAAAACCTTAAATATCTGCTAAATTTTGCTTAGAAAAGATACTCAGAGTAGCAAACAGGTTAGATCACACCCAAGCCACCAATTTTCTTAGTGGCTGGCCTGGATCTGCCCTGTTGGCATAAGCATGAAGTCGGTTCCAGCATTTTAAGGGTTAAAACTTTGATTCAACAATGAACAATACAATCTAGAAATATAATGAACTTTTCCAAGCATGCAAGGATTTCATTCTGTGACCAGGATTTGAACCCAGAACTCTTCCTTATAGTAGAAAGTGTTTTATCATTTAAACTATCACAGTTGACTAATGAATACCGCTTGCTTGAAATTAAATCGGATGTTTGGATGAAAATGCGCTGAAGACCTATTTCACATTAAAGTCAATATACTGTGTTGTTCGAGTATCGACAACTCTTCGGTAACATCTGTTGATAAGACTTATAAGAGTTATGCTAATTCTAGAAAATCGCTTCAACCCTTAGAATGCTTATTAATTTTCTCAAAATAGATCTTTGTGTCGTCTGCTTTCTAAAACATTAAACAACTTCGTAATTTTCATGAGGAAGGATACTCAGGGTAGCAAACAGTTTATATCACAGGCCAGCTGCCAATTTACTTGGCAGATTCCCTGGATTCCACCTGTTTGCGTTAGCATGAAGATGGTTCTAGCACTTTAAGGATTAATAATGGGACTGTCAGCCAGCCTCAAGGATAGTCAGTAATGACATCCTCGAGACTGTTTCCAGTGTCGCCAGGGTCATTGTAGACCCATACATGGAGGCCAGTCCCGTGACACCATAAATAAGGTTTATCAGTCCAGTGCCACAACCGAATCACCACAGCCACACAATATCTGTGCGAGAGAAAGAGTAAAAGAGTCTTAAATATTTCTCTACCCTATGATCCCTATCGCGTGCACGTTTGAGACATCTCGCACTACAGGATCGAGGGTAAGTGGTGAAACTGGCACATTAAACCTTTGTAATGGGTTTGCAAGTTTTAAGTTTTGTAGGTTCGAATCATTCCGGCGCCACATTAATCAGCGTATGTGTAGGTTCGACTCATACCAGCGCCGCATATATCAGCGTATGTGTAGGTTCGACTCATACCAGCCCCGCATTAATCAGGGTTTGGTAGGTTCGAATCATTCCGGCGCCACATTTATCAGCGTATGTGTAGGTTCGAATCATTCCAGCGCCGCATTAATCAGCGTATGTGTAGGTTCGAATCATTCCAGCGCCGCATTGACCAGCGGGTAGGTTTGAATCATTCCAGTGTAACATTAACCAGCATGTAGGTTATTCATTCCAATGATCAGGTTGTAGGTTTGAATCCTTCTGGAGCTGCATTAACCAGGTTGATGGTTCGAATCATTTGGGCATGCATTAACCAGGTCACATTTACAAATCAAAGAATAAATAAAAAATAATTCAATTTTTTTTCTGATCAAATATCCCCCTAAGGCAGAGTTCCGTCAAGTTATGATGTAAAGTTGCAGGTCAGTCTAAGTCTGTTGTCAACTGATGATTACGTTATGTGTGAATTAAGGGACAAGATCAGAGCACTTTCAGGCGGAGGTTAAAGCATGAAGGGACATTCAATATCAAAAACAAAGAAATCCAATCCATGAAAATTATTATCAAAAGTTTGATAAGATGTAATCTGTTTTTGTAATTTTTCAGATATGACTTAAGAAATGTCCATTATGGCTGCCGATTAGAATTTATAACAGATTTACTAGAATAATATAGAGAGTCTTCATTGAAAGAAACCCTGTTCCTGGTCACTACAAACTCATGAGGTAATTGGAAATCTAGCTTTCAGTATAGCTGTGTATGTGTTTTAGCAACATTTAACTATGTAACAAAAATCATACATGTTGTGAATCCTGATCATCATCAATACCAAATATTTGTTGAAGGCATCTTTTGTAAATCATAACAAGTGTTTTGTTGCTTTACATTGAATCTGGTAATCAGCAATGTGTATACATAGGAAATACATGTATTCATAGAAAGTCAGCATCATTAAAGGGGAAGTTTTCGAATATATTTCAAGCCCTGTTCCTGGTACAAAGATAAACTGCATATAATATTTAACAAACTGAAACTTCTTCTGGTAACTGAAAGACCCAAAATAACAAATTCCAAAAAAAAAAAATCTACAATGTAAATTCACATTTATACTATATACATGATAATCCTGATGAGCTTTCTACATCAGCACAATACAGTGTAGTTGAAATTCCCATTATTTCTGCAAGCTCCTGGTCCCTGGTCCCTGTGAAAAAATAAGTTATTAATGGAAATCTCAACTATGCACTGAATGATAGCAAATCAATGTTGTCTTTAGAAAAATTTGGACGTCATGTTCCATGTAAACATCATTGCTGATACCACCCTAAGGATAAAGTAACAATTCAATTATTGTTTTTTTTGTGATGGAATCCCTCTGCTAATACAACTAACAACAGCATCATGGTTGCTAAAATTTCCATTTGCATATAAAAACCCTGTTCCTGGTCACAAAATGTATCTTAAATTGGAATTCCAGTTTTCAGAACAGTATGTACATGCAATTTTTCTGCATGTCACATTTTTATAAATGGCAACCATAGACATGAAACATCTAGAAATCAGTATATTAGAATTTTGAAATGAAAATATTAACAAATGAAGATCAGTTAATAAACAACTCAATTAATGTTTCCCAAATGCCCATACCCTGCCATACAAATGCTCTTCAAAGAATGTAAATATTAAAGTGAGCTTTCTTAAACATATCAGTTTCGATATGTGTGTTGAATGTAAATTCCTGTCAAAGTTTTCCTTTGATGTTTGATCAAAAACTAATACAAATATGGCAGCTTCCATATGGACCAAGTCAGAGTAGTCCGCCAATCTGTAGTCAGTCTGCCAGTCTGTAGTCAGTTTGCCAATCTGTAGTCAGTCTACAAATCTGTAGTCAGTCTGCCAGTCTGTAGAAGGGTTGTTGTCTTCCTAATTGTACCAAACTAACGTCAGCTATGATGAAACAGAGACTTGTGTCAAAATTGCCAGTCTTATAAGGATTTAAAGATCACAAGTATATGTATAATGAATATGTCTGTCTAAAAATCCTTCTCAATTATCCCTTATTGAAATAGTGTTGTTTAGATGCTAGTTAACTCCATTTGTTACAATGATATCAGTTCCCAAGATAAATTGAAAGCTATTCAATACTTATGATGGTCAGTTGTGTGATGCCATCTACCTCAGCGGGTCTGGTAACTTATACTTATCTCAGTCCATTCTGCTACCTGGATACATAACCAGTCTTTGTCCTGAATATTGATTAATGAACTCATTTCACACAAAGGTTTTAAGAAACCACAAGTTATTTAATATGTTCACGTGGTCCAGAAAGTGCCATTTATATATACATATCTGTAGATACTATTGTTGGTGATGAAATAACACTGATCAGTTGAAAAGTTCTCCTTCACTGCTGCATTTGAAATTTGCCATCAATGAGAAATACTCTTTCAAGTCAGAATTTGTGTCGGTCAGTGATTCAAACCTGTGACAATTACTAGTAGACATTGCTATTGCCTGAACCCTTTTTTGCTTAATTATCCAGTTAAAGATACCTATATCAGAGGACCCTGGTTTACCTTCCATGTGCTGTACATTATCCTGTTTTTACATCTACATCTGAAAATATAATAAAGAAAGTAATGTATTATGTGCAAGTTATGCAGTCAAGTGAATGGCATGAGAGTGGAAAGTTGTAGAATTTTCCTTATCTTTATTATGCTGGGCAATTTCCTGAAAATACATTTTTGTGTTGTCTGCTTTTAAAAAAGCCTAAATATCTGCTGAATTTTGATGAGGACAGATACTCAGAGTAGCAAACAGATTAGATCACAGGCTGGTCACCAATCTACTTGGTGGTTGGCCTGGATCTAACATGTTTGCACAAGCATGAAGTTGGTTGCAGCACTATAAGGGTTAACTGAATAATACCAAAACCAAACAACAATGCTACTCATGGCTTATCTCAATGCCACACTGGGTTTGGGTTATTGGAACAAGTTTAAAAGGGTTAAGATTCGAAAAGGCATACAAAGATTGTTATCTACAAATTAACCCCAAGATTGTTAATACATCTTCAACCCTTTACCAAACACCCCATTTTTGACTGTCCCAAATTGAAAGAGTTTGCAGATGATATTTCAAAATGTAATGAAATTGAAAAATAATCTTCTTTTAGGGTAGAAAACATTGTGGGAAAAGGAAAAATTGTGGTAGTCAAACGCAATTTCTTCTTTCCCCATAATGTGTTCTTAAGTCATCTGCAACAAACTGGTCAAATGTGTTGTTTGGTAATAGGTTAAAAATACATAAAAAACAAATCAATCACCAAATGCTCGAATACAAACACAACAATGTTTCCTCCCTGAATCTCATCTTTTATCATGTGTACATCATTCTGTCTACAGGAGATTTCTAAAGAAAAAATCGTTCTGTTACACTGTCTCTTAAATCATCTCAAACTTGAAAAATCCTCTATATGAATAATCTAGATCCCCCCAATCTAAAATACAATTTTGGATGAAAAGTCAAATCTTCTTTGGTGAGATAAAATTTGTCTTGAACCCATTGGAAAATAAAAAATATGAGTTTAGTGTTCGATAAATAGATACCTTTACATCCGTTTTTTGGATATGAGGTAACATTGCTGTATGGCTTCCTCGTTTTATAACGTCATCTGAAAAATAGAAACAAACAGTATGTACAAAAAAATAGACAAAGCTTGTTTGGGAGTAAAACGTTTAACCCTTATAGTGCTGGAACCATCTTCATGCTTATGCAAACAGGTTGAATCTAGGCCAGCTGCTAAGTAAATTGGTGTTTGGCCTGTGATGATAGAACACAGGCTTGGCCTGGATCTTACCTGTTTGCATAAGCATGAATTTGGTTAATTCCAGCACTTTAAGGGTTAAAGGCTTATTAAAAGATGTGTTGTTTAAGGTTGAAAATTAAGAATAGATAACAACAGGTTACCAGAGACATTGATATAAATATAGATGTCTGCTTCTACAATGCATTTATTAGGTAAAGGCACATCCAACAAAAAGCTTTAGAAACAGATCTAACATAATTAGAATCAGCTCTAATCAGCACTATTTGTTTTCCTCTTCTCACAATCGTTTTCTTTCCTACCACAACAAAAATATCATTTAACAGTTAAACGAATACAAAGACCCTCATTTGGGAAATTCGTTAAAAAAACAATTGAACTTACTGTGTTAATCGGGGCCAAAATTAGGGGTTCCCTCTTGGATTCATTTCTTTCTGCCTCATGGATTCATTTCTCTCTGTCTCTTGGATTCATTTCTTTCTTCCATTCTGGTCAGCTTGTTGAAACACTAAATCAAAATCAAACACAATATCATAAAACATGCTCATTTAAGACATACATTACATTCTCGGTAGAAATTAATTGATAATTTTGAATAAAGTATTTGATAATAGTTTGGGAAATAAACCTGAGGTGATAGTTGGCTAGGAGAGTAATCAAAGACAACCCAACTATCCAAATTAGGTCTATAGTGCAATGGAAGTCGATTCAATTTCAACTCAAATTCAGTGTTAACAAGTTTATGTTTTCTTAAAAAAGGTAGTGATTCATATTGCACCTGCCAATACTTAGGACAACAATAATTCACGAGTATGAGCATTATTCGACCCTTAGAATGCTTGGTAATTTGCAAAAAAAGTGTTTGTGTTGTCTGCTTTCCTAAACCATAAATATCTGCATAATGTTGTTGAGGAAAGATACCTAGAGTAGCAAACAGGTTAGATCACAGGCCAATCACCAGTTCAATTGGCGGCTGGCCTTGGTCTAACCTGTTTTCATAACCATGAAGTAGGTTCCAGCATTATTATTGTAAAATAAAAAGACGTTGCATTAATGTTAGTGCTAAATCTTACGTTAAAAAAAGTCAACCCGTTTAATTATAGTTGCAAATGCGTTTTGAACCACTTTAGACCAAGAGATGGTATGTTACACGGTTAGAAATTAAAAAGCGTCACCTCAGAAAGGCGGAAAATTGGCGGGAAATCAAGTTCAAATGAGAAATGTAAAACGAACACATTCTACGACTACGTTTATGCTTAAATAGGCTAAGATAAATGTTTGTCCACTGTATATTGTAAAATAAACTATACCATAAGCAAATTACATTGTTCATTGACTTACATATACTATATGAGACGTCGTCTTTCCTCAACTTGTTCAACCTCCATTTGCACCTAGGACGTGTACAGTACTGTAAACACAAATACCAGGTAATAGCCTAATACCACGTGACCACGTGATGTTCGTGCCTAGCATGCCCTGGGCTATTTAATAAACCGATTACCAAACAATAACCACATTTGACCACTTTGTTGCAGACGACTCTGGTAAACATTTTGGGAAAAGGAGAAATTGCTCGTAGCGAGCAATTTTCCCTTTTCCAAAAGTGTTTTCTGCCCTATCAGAGGAATCATTCTCAACTTCATCACCCTTTGAAATGTCGTCTTCAAATCTTTCAATTTGGGAGAGTTGAAAATTTGGCGTTTGGTCAAGAGTTAAATTGTAAGAGGGATTACATGAAAAACCATGAAAACATGTGTTCCCGGAGACATAAATGACATATTATCTATATAACATAACATAACATAAATTTTATTGGCATTAAACATTACATATTTATAGCCGTATAATTTTACATACAATTTTACATACAAATGGTGAAACATCTAATCTATATTGGACATATTTCTAAATTTAAATGCACTAATAATATATTTAGCGACACTAAGGATGGTGCGTTGTGATATCGAGTTCATGATATTTTCAAACTTTTGTAAAGTTGGCCATCTACAAAAATATGGTTTAAGGTGGCGACATCTTATTTCGCGAGAATGCGGACAAACTAATAAAAAATTATATGAATCTTCAACTACTCCCATATTACACTGTGTACATAGGCGATTATTTCAATCTTGGTTCTGATATCTTCCAGTTTCGATTCCAAGGTTGTAAGAGTACAGTCGAAATTTCGAAAGTGCTACTATAAATTTAGAATCGATCTCGCATGTAAGATACCTATCCATCTTAAATTCGTGCTTCAATAAACAATATGAGGAGAGTCGTCCTGAGTTATTAATATTAGTATACCATGTTTGTTTAGATATATCCAGTATTCGCTCCTTTATCAAAGAGAAATTAATGTTTATTAGACTTTGTGTTGTCCATACATTTGAAAAACCTATACTTTCTAAGAGTGTTTTAATGTGATGTGCCCAATTTAATCCGTTATATGAAAGTCCGGAATTTGCATCATCTGCTAGTGTTCTATATATACTTATAATGAGTGGATTGTTGGATTTAATGATATGTAACCAGTATTTTAACATTATTAATTTTCTGGATAGTTTCATCGAGTATCGACCAAGTTCTCCGTATAACCCCTGTATAGTTGTTGACTTTTTAACATGTAAAGCCTTTCTAAGAAATTTATTGTGTATTAATTCGACGTTTTGGGCAGCATGGTAGCCCCATATTTCTGGTGCTCCTCAGAAAAAAGAGCAACAAGCCCACATGCAATAAAGAATCATTTAACATGTGAGCACGTTATTGATTATTACAATATGTAAATACCTGCCAAGTGTATGGCCGAATCTAAATTGGTAGAATTATAATAAGCCAAACCTCTTTGTCTAATCATTCATTTGTTTGATTGAATATTTCTTTGGCAAATTGTTATGGCAATAAAACATGTTTAAAGTAAAACAAATTATAAGTATACAATGGTGTTGCAAAGACCCAATAGTATGTTGCTAGTTAGTTTGGTTAATTTAGATATATGTATAGTTAATTATGGTATGGAAATTATTTTCTATCAGAGACATGATTTAAATAACCACGTATTTTCTTGTGTAGATGTGCAAAATGATAAGTTGAAAACAGACAAAACAATCAATAAGAGTTTACACAATTATTACCTTTGACATCAACTTCACTGAGGGGAAAGTATCCATTGTTGTAATACGCGCTATATATATCGTGATAAAAGAGGTACGAGCTCGGGGCTTCGTAGCGGAGACACGGAGAGAAAAGAACACTCAATTCTGAGAAAAGATCCTATCGTAAATGTAAAATACAACTCATGTTGAAAACGTTTGCGTAATGTGCTGATATCGGTTGTTAGTATGCTATCGAACGGTACCCAATATTTCCATAATTCCAGACCTACGTCTGGTCCGAAAATGCTTAATTGCGCTTATTGGTTACATCACATTCCTTTACAGGACCTCGCAAAATCATTAATTTCTTTCAACTTATTTATCTTTACATCGTGTGTGACGGAAACTTAAAGCTTATTAAATTCATCCTCGATAACTGTTTCCTGGAAACTAAACAAGTACTCGTGCCGAATTGAGGGCTATTCCCGGTAGTTTTCACCTCGCCTGACGGAACGTTTTTGTTAATTCCCTCAAATAAGGTATTTAAGGAATTTAATTAGAATCAAAATGCAAAAGTAATGTATCCTCGACTGAGCATTTTACCATCTTCCATAAATGAATTGTCTGCTCGAAACGCAAGAGATAACGGGATTGTTTGGTGGATAAAGCAAACAAAGATGCAGGACAGACCGCCCCCACCGATCACGTGTAGTCACAGACTTTTTTTCCATACAGCGATCATTGTGGTCATATAGACACGTGGATGTTTATCTTAATATCATGAGCATCTTCATGGACAGATCAAGACAAAGTAGGAAGAAGAAAACTGGTATGAGAGAGGCCTTCCATCGTATTCATCAACATCGATCATTGTTCTTTGCAGAAATAGTTTACAATACACATGTTCCCCGTCTATTACGTTTGCCTTTCTGTTTCGTGGAACCAGGACAATATATAATAACGTAGACACTATTATCGTTTATAGACCCTTACAGTGCTGGGGCCCGTTTTACTAAACGATTTACGGAAAATATTTGCGCAAGTCATAATTGATAAACATGGATAGTATCTTCAATGAAAGCACAATATTGCAATGTGACACATCATTGGAAGCGTCTCGGAGAGACGATTCCAATGATGTGTTACTTTGCAATATTGCTTCGCCCAATATTGAAAGAAGAGGAATTGTTGTTTTAGACTTACGCAAATCTTAAGCGTAAACTGTTTAGTAAAACGGTACCCTGGAACCGACTTCATGCTTATGCAAACAGGTTAAATCAAGTTGGCGGCTGACCTATTATCTAACCTGTTGGCTACTCGAAGTATCATTTCTCAACAAAATTAGGCAGATATTTAAGGTTCTGGAAAGGAGACGACACAAAAATCTATTTTAAGAAACCTACCCATGACGGTCGACAATATCGGTCTAATGAACACAGAGATAAATCGATTTCAGTTGAATAATTTCGTGAAATATTTGTATGTAGCACTTGCATCGAGAAAATGATTAGGACGTTTTAATGAGAGTTATCTCCCTTTGACCATAATCCAACCAACTGAGTTATAAGAGGACATACAATGGCGATTTGAGATTTAAGATCGTCATCCAAAGTTCTACTCAGCTTGGAAAGTCATTACATAGGCGTAGGAGCTGGGGGCCAGCCCCCCCCCCCAATATCCAGGCTTGGGGGGGGGGGGCAGAGTATATTTTGGCCCCCCAATATTCACAATGGTAAATGAAGATATTTGCAAAGAAAAATGAAAGAAACGAAATTTAATTGCAGAATAAAGATAAATGTGTATTTTTGTGCTTTATCTAATGCGAATTCGCCTTTTGTTACGAACAATAATCAAAATATTTTTGACTTCATCATCGCAAATGGCAATCTGAACACATCGGGTTTATCCTATGAAAACTCGGCTGACAAAAATTACCGGGAAGTCTTGATTGACGATAACAGTGTTCTAGGGGGGTCAAACTCAATAATTTTTATTTTGTCTTCAATTGTTAGCTAAAGCTTAAACAATAATTAAATTTTTTGACTGTTTCAATGGTTGAATCCGTGGCTGTGACAGCCTGGTCGCTGTCTCTTTTTGTTAAGATCAGTACATTTGATTTCCGCGTGAGATCGAGACCTGGTATATCCGTTTTTCCGCGTGAGATCGAGACCTGGTATATCCGGGTTTTTTTCTCTTTTTTTTTTAATTAAAGATACACATTTTCATACGCTTTCTTTTAATTCTTATAATGTTATTACATTTGTAAATGCATGAATAGTCATGAAAAGGTTTGGGAACATTTATTCTTAGACCGGTCCTTATCTCTGAAGTTGCCCCCCCCCCATGTTGAAAACGCTCATACGCCTATGCATTATTTAAGATATTATTTCCTAACATTTACTGGTAGTCAACTTGGTAATCAAGAACAGGTTAAGTGTCTCACAATGTTACTTAAATATTGTTTTAAGAGGAAAGTCCCCGTTTAAAACCACGGAATCCCATTGGGCCATTTTGAGCTATAACTTAGAAGGCAGCAATACGTACTAGGAACATGCATCCTAGGACTTAGAAATTAAATCTTATAAGTTAGATAGACCGTAAAGGCGGGAAAATGCTATTTTGAAGGGGTTGAAAAAATGTTCACCCAAGATCTCTTATTCTACAATGAACATGCACAGGCGTAATAAACAGGACACATAATGTGAATTACTGTTGGTGTGAAGTAAAATCATTCATTATGAATTATAGTTAAAAGAAATAAGTCCGAATAATCCAGGCGAAGATATTTCGTTAACACAATTACAGTTTGGATCATCTGAGTTTGGGAGAATTTGGAATTCAATATCCTTCTTCTTTTTTAATCGTACACAAAAGATGTGCAGACGATATTGGTTTTTTTTTCATAAAAGGATTGAAAGATACCCGTCAAGAATTAGAAAAATGGAATATTAGTGATTATTATTATTATTATTATTATTATTATTATTATTATTATTATTATTATTATCATTATTATTATTATTATACGCCATATTTATATAGCACCCTTATCATAATAAGTTCAAAAGTGCTTTACAAGACAATGAAAGCACATACATGTACTTATGCATAAAAAAAAAGGCATGACCTAAGATACAAAAAATGTAACATTAAAACCATATACAAGGTATTCTAAAATATAAAACCTAAAAAATAAACAAGTACAATGTTAAAACATACACGGGCTTAAAAGTATCATCAGTATGATTGTTCATCGACGTAGTATAGGCCTTTTCAGAAACGTGGTTTGTCTCCCTTTGAAAAATCGGGCCACATTCGGAATACCTCCACTTCCGGGTATTACTTTCGAAAGAAGAATGTGGGCAAAGGCAAAGAAAACGATCGCTATCGATCGGATTTCGAAATTTATAAGCTTCATGTACCAAAATAAAAGATTTACATACGAAAACATATATACATAATGATTTGTTGTTGGCTGTTGCCAAGCCTCGTTATAAAAGGAAATTAGATTAAATTGAATTTAATTAGACCCGAATAGCGCACCACAGTTCAGTTAAAACATGAAATTCCGTGTGAAAAAAAGGCAAATAAGTATATGTTTTGTCTGAATTAAATGCTTTGAAAGATCAAAAATGTGTTAATCGGCTGGTTGATGGAAGGAAAGAATGAATGGAACACATATTTTCAGAATGTTATTACAAATTTGCATTAAATTCGATTTACGGATTTTAAATAAGATAGAACAAACATCAGCACTTTTGTCAATAATGTGCAGAGGTTATGTTTCTCCAATAAGTATATATTCTCTTTTCTTAAAATTGAAATTTGTCGTATAAATAAAGTGCCTAAAATAGAAAATTAGTTGTTATATGAGGTTCTCTGTCAGCCTACCTTTGATGATATATCGTATCCAAATATTAAGGGCTATGAAAACAGTCCAAGTCCATATTTTCCACCTGTTGAAACTACATTCAAATAACGCTCACTAAATAACGAGGGACATAGGATTGTGGAGATCCTTCATATGTTTAAAGGACCTCAGATTGCCGATGGTTAATTATACTATCTCTCGATCGGCTAAACAATAAAGGGTGTGACTAGAACATATAGTGCAAACTTGGCAGATTGGTGTTAATTTGCATCAAGACTCTTAATCCTTGCGATAGCCAAAGTTTGTTAATTGACCCTTTGAATGTAATTAAGAAGGAAAACTGGCAACAATCCATTGAATTGAAAAGAGATTACAAATGTGTAGATTATCATTTTAATGATATATAATTACAAAACAAACTCAAACTGTTCTGTTAAACAACAATTATAAGAGACATTTAATCAAAAGATTTCTACGCAATTAATTAAAGTTCAAAGTAAGAGAAACAATATTTTCTAGCAAATTTTTGAACTATTTATCAACATAACTACAAGGCAAAAAGTCGTTAACAAAGTAAGTGAAATGTTCCAAATAAACCCTTATTGCCGAATCTGACTCTTAAGTCTGTTTAAAAGTTTACTTCAAAGACCAGGGGTGGTCCAAAGGTTTTTTTCGTTGCTTAAAAGAAGCCTCATTTTACATAATGTAATTCTGTATTACATCGCATGAACCATAAAGTCATAACTAATTGGGGTAAAACAGAACAAACTACACATACATGTCGGCAGATCAAGACATACGGATTCAACAAATATGAAACATAGGCAAATGAATTTTCTACATAAGGACTTCCCATTTAGTCTACATCCCATAAAGGTTTCAATTCCCACGTTGTCTACAGATTTAATTGCCAAAAGATCTACAGTTTAAAGAAATATTTTCATTTCATTTTTAATTGATTAAAATTTCTTCAAAAGATTTAGATAATTCTGGATCTGCATAATTTGTTAGAAGCATATGGATCTACACTTTATACATATTTTTCTTTCCCACCAACCCTCCATAGAAAAAGTGAATATAGGTTGGATTGATTTTCTACTCAATTAGTGTCAAAAACAACCCAATTTTCACGTGTAGGTGAGATGGAACTTTTGTCTGAAATGGTGTGAAAATTGGTAAAATAGGCTTAAGACAAAATGGGAATAAACCTTGTACATAACAAAACGACCTGACACTCAGTAACATAGGGAATTAACTCATTAAGGTTTGATGCGTATTTGGTCGAATATAGAGGGTATAAAAAAGATCGTATATGTTATTTCCTACGTTATGCAGTTGACCAATAAAAGAAGCAATAAAACCCTCGACGTGAAAGATATACATCTTTTGAAGCTTGCCGAAATACACAGGCGCGCATCACATCATGTTTCGTTTACACATAGTTGTGTGTTTTATGGCTTCGAGGCATGCCATTGGTTGCTATAATAATGACGGAATCATATTTTGATTGGCGTTGCAAAGTCAGATTAGGGTAATCTGTGTTTTATCTCGGGAAACGGGGTAAATTGTCCGCTAGAGAGTAAACACAAAGTAAGGATATACTTTGATATTTCCCCTCCTCAACAATCTTTCCAATGTAGTTTTTACAAACACGACTTTCGACGGCATTGATAAAATACCCGCAGCAGTTTATCTATATTTCTCAATGTCAGCTGTTATCATTTAATACCCGGAAGTCTTAAACCGGAAGCTACCGAAAATTTCGTATCTCCGATTAAGAGTATTCAAGAAAAGATAACAACAGTTTCTGAAAAGGCCTATAAGTAATTGGCACACAATGGTGTTTTACTGATCACTATACAGTTGGACAAATAGGTATGTCTTTAACAGTTTTTTAAAATATGTGAAACTACTGGACTCTCTTAGTTCTGCCGGTAACGAATTCCAGAGTTGCGGAGCACTGGCTACAAAATATATATCGTATGATGCATCGTATTTTAGGCTTTCTGTATTGAACTTATACACTTAAAAATGGATTCAGTGTTGAAAGTTTGATAGTAAAAGGAGATATTTGAAGATTGAATGATAAAAGATTAAAGTATATGCTTAAATCTAACCAATTCAAAGCAAGGAATTTTCAGAGATTTTAGCACCAGAAGAGGCCTCTTGCTAGAAGCATTAATATCTATGAATGTTTTTTTTTCTTCTTCATTTCCCTCCCCCTTTTTGAACTAAAATATTGAAATGCTACTCTGAGGGAAAACTTAGGTACATGTGTTGGGATCGATGGATATACGGCGTTATACAAACGTAAGATACTTTTTGGGATCCGGGGAATATGGGTGTGTGTGAAATATCACTGCGATATTAACCCTTATAGTGCTGGGACCGACATCATACTTATGCAAACAAGTTATTTTCAGGACAGGCGCCAAATAAAATGCTTACTTGGCGGCTGGCCTGAGATCAAACCGTTCTACCCTGTGTATCTTTCCTCATCGAAATTAGGCAGATATGTGGTTTTGAAAACCAGACGACATAAACTCTTTTGTTGATGTAAATTATGTTAGCTGTTTTCAAATATTTGATTTTGTTCATTAATTATATGACGACTACCCATATCCAGACAAATCGAGTTTTGAAATATTGCGGACATCCTTAGAAGCATCGAATTTCTCTCACACATATATTGTGTGGCTGTGGCGATTCGGTTATGGCACTATGGACTGATAAACCTTACTTTTGGTGTCACGGGACTGGCCTCCACGTATGGGTCTACAATGAACCTGGCGACACTGGAAACAGTCTCGAGGACGTCATTACTGACTATCCTTGAGGCTGGCTGACAGTCCCACTAAAACTACATTTTAGAATTATCATAAACCTTAAATTGCCAGATGTTGAGAGAGAATATCTGATCCTCATTTGGTGTTGGTCAGTGTTTTATGGGTTCATGGAACAAGGAAGCCGACGGTCCCAGACGTCTGCAATATCATTCCATCAATCAACAATAATTTTACATGTCACAACTTTAAATGATCTTCCTTTCTTAAGGTTTCTAATTTCATTTTGAGCAAGCAATTGGATTTTAATCAGCTGTAATAGTTTAAAAGATAAAACACTTTCAATTCCAAGGAAGAGTTCTGGGTTCAATTCCTGGTCACAGAATCAAAATTCTGCAAGATTGAAAGCAATTCTTAACATTTCTAAGTTGTATTATTTTATGACAAAATTAAAGTTTTGGTGAAGAAACATTCTTACTTTTGGTTGATTGCACTGGGGTTTTACAAAGTTTCAACTATATATCAAGCATATTGCAACAGTCAGCGCATCTATCAATGTTCTTTATTTACCCTCATCAATCCTGCACAATAATCTTTTCAAGCCAATGACTTCTTTCACACATGAACATGAATGATCACTTGGCAGAAAGAGAATATTGTCTGAGCTGGGTTTTAAATCAGGACTCACATATTCCAAGTTAAACACTCTACAAACAGAGCAAATGAGTGTTGAAGGATATTTTAATCTTCAGAGATGACACTTTTCTATACATGCACATGTATTTTTCCTCTCAATTTGGAAGGTGTGGAAAATTTAAAATAATATTGGAAGAGCTTCCGATAGTAGGTAAAATTTGCTGAAACCCTTAAAAAACCCTTGTTTGACTGGTAAAGGCTTGATCAATTACTCCATTTTCAGCTCTTTTCAATCTTTCTTTCCTGCTTACACTTTTGAAAGCATTTGCAGCAGAAACATTTAAAAGCATTGTGACAAAAAGAGAATGTGGTAAGATTGAACAGTCTTCTTTTGTCTCTTAAGTTTAAATGTTTGACTTTGATAAGTGTAATAACGGTGTCCGCCTTAAACTACACCAAGGAGGGTGAGGGTAAAACACATGTTCCAATCATCAAGAATTCTATATAAAACATGTAATGAACAATCCTTATATCTCAGATTGTTTTTCTTCAATAATATGAAAGATGATTAATTATTTTAGAATTTATACATGAATGGGTTTTATATCACATCAACATCATTACAGCTCTGTTGCAATGCCATGGCCAGTCAGCGGACTATTTTTCATGAAAAATCCAAAAATTCATTGCTGTCACCAGGATTTGAACCCATACAGAGAAAGACAATGTGTCTTCAAGTTCTGTACTCTAACCACAAGGCCATGGAGGCCTCAGTAAATGCTACATATTTTAAAGTAACTGGATGTGGTAGGCTACTGAAGTGTTGATATTTTATATAGCAGACTCTCAATAGCTAAGTTAGGAATGTGCCCAACATGGAACACATAGGTCATAGGTCTGAGACCCAGTTCACACTGGATAATTGCTAAAGTCAGCAGCTTGGACTCTATTCTATGCAGTTTTGGTGAGTGAAATGAAAGAGCCTGTGTAGGTGTGCTATCAAATATAACAGACATACTGTGGAAGTGGTATGAAAATCTAAACCAACCAACAGTTATATATCTAGTAAAACACTCATTAAAAGTATCAAAAAATGTAAATATGTGACCTATGGACTAAGGAGGAAAATTTGTTTCATGAAACAGTATATAACAGTTGACCTCAGCCAAATACTGTGTTAGCCCTAAAATGGGTTAGGAGTTTAGGAATAGCAATAAGAGCAATGTTATTCTCCTCCTTTTACTGAGACACAGACATTTCAATTAACTTTGCTTAACCCATCAACCAATGTAGGATACTGTATATAGACTGCTCTAAACAAAAAAAAACACAGAACTTTACATTCAAGTTTACAAAGTTCTTGGTACCCCAATATCTAAAGTATGAGAATGGTTTTTGATTAAAAAGAGTACAAGATAAATTAATGGTTAAGGCTCCTTCCAATATATCTAAATTGATGACTTTTTGAAGTACATACGCCTGTTTAATATTTATGCTTATCATACAAACTGTTGAGAGGCAGACATCAGATCTGTATATTTTTGTGGCTGTCATAGTCTAAAAGACAAACACATCCTTTAAGAGATAATTGCTCTGGGTTCAGATCCCTGTGACAGCAAAAAATGTCCTTGTCAGCTTTTAGACAGTAAGCTCACCTAGCTCTTAGGTAGAGAAGTTTGTGACAAACAAAGGAAGGGTTATTCATCAATGATTTCTCCTTTTGTCTAATTTCTTTCGTCTAGAACTGCTGTAGGTTTTTTCAAATTCAATCAATATTAAATAAGTTATTCAAGGCAAATTTCTGCTTTTCCCACATTGTTTTCCAGAGTCATTTCCAACAAAGTGATAAAATGTCGTTATTGTTTGTTTATGGGTTAAGCATTAAAGTGAGAGTGACATTGCATACTTTTGCATCATAGATGGATAATTCAGAACCAGAAGGTTTGTCTGTCTCCTGTCTCATAACTCTTTTAAATAATGGACAGTAGATGATTGAAGAGACCATGTCCATCCAAGGAAATATAACAACATCTAACCACTTTGTTGGAGATGACTCTGGAAAACAATGTGGGAAAAGCAGAAATTTCTGTAACAAGCAATTTTTTACTTTATCCACAATTTTCTCTACCCTATCAAAAGATCATTTTTCAATTTCATTACATTTTGAAATGTCGTCTGCAAACTCTTTCAATTTGGGACAGTCGATAATTTGGTGTTTGGTAAATGGTTAAGTTTATTCATTATGTCCTAAGAACCTTTTATATTGCTTGATTTGATGTGAATGATACACAGCATTTAAGTTGAAAGGCAAATTTCTTAATTTAGCTATTAACATGTACTTTTTTCACATAATCAACAAAATTCAACAATGACTTAATGTAAAACAGGGAAAGCCTTTGGTAAGACATAAGAAAGAAAGATGATCTATTTACAAGAAAGAAAAAGCAAACAATAACTTTTGAGGCAGGTTTACAGAAAGCATATCAATAGTTTACCAGTACTGGGGTTTGAACCCAGACATACCACTAGGTGCAAATGTGTCTAAACAACACTAAACCTGAGGCTGTTCTTCCAGTTGAACTACACTGGTTGTGTTTATATCAGTGCCTAGCAATCCTAACCTTTCAACATGTTTGCCATGTATGCAATATAATGTAGCAAAAAGAGAATTTACCTGTAATGAGTATATATTCTCTTTTGTTTACATTTCTTTTTCAAATTTGTTCAACTACGAGTGTGTTAAATGTTAGGAAAATAAGAAAAATAGGTTAGCTTAAACACATGCAAAACTAAAAAAAAAATAGGAAAGAACAATTATTATAAAAGAATTTATCAAATACCAATTATTAAGTATAAATCCAAAACAATAGCTAGAAAATTTTCGCATATCTAATAACACATTTTTTAATGTATCTAGAATATCTATAGGAATCTGCATACATGAATGACTAATAAAGTACATTAATTATACACCGTATCTTGCCATCATAAGTGTGCACAAACATGGATGATGGCACAAAATAAGATTTGAGTCCATGTGGCCGCTAGTGCCCCCTGTGAGTCCAGAACAAGCTCTGGCCAGGGGTTCATGAAGCTCCTGTGTTTTGGGTGTTCAGATATGCTTCTTGTCCTTTTGTAAGATTATTAAGCTTAAATGCTCAAGAACGTACCTTTACCGTCCTAACTTGAAGAAAAGAGTTAAACTGGGATTTGAACCGAGAGGGTTTCTCGGTTGTAGACCTGACATGTTACCGACTTAGCTGACGGCGATTACCTAAAACTTTGCAATTGAATATATATACATGTATATATACATAATAACTATTATTTAGGTGCTGTGGCTATGAATTATGGCACATTTTTCCTGAACATAAGAATTATTATTACATTGTACAGCAAATTGAAACATTTTAAACTTTCTATGGAATAACAAATGATTTAAATGATATCAAAGGCCTCCAGCCCAAAATACATACAATCCCTGTCTGAATTGTTTTTAGAACTGGTTCATATCTCCTATGTCTCAGAGACATTCATAAATAGCCAAACTGTTCATAATGATTCAATGTGTACACATTTGTTCTCCAAATGTCATTCTGCCTTTTTAACATTGAATATCATCGTCTCTCATATCTTGAGCTGTGCATGTGATGTAGCTTACTCTAGTACTTAATGCAGTTTGATTTGTAAAAATTACATAGAGGCAATCTTCCAAATACACCAAGTAGCAGTATTATTCTTTGACTTATTTACTCCAAGATATCGTTTAAAAAAATCAATGTGTAGTGTTTCTATTGCATCAATATAGGCATATATCACTACAAGCTTTAGCACTACCATAAGAGATATATATACAGTATCAATCTAATGGATTGAAACATAAAGATAAATGAAATGAAAAAAAAAAGAGATGCATATCTTTTATACTTTCACTTGTTTTGCGATCGTCCAGACGTAGATATTTCCTTCAGTTACAGCTTTGTTCATCCAAGTTTACGATTCCATGGTTTGTTTACAGACAATGGATCTCAAAGTGTAAGTTATGTAACGGAATGACAGGCAAAAAAAGCTGAAAGACAAATTTCCGTATCTTAAAGCCATACTTGTGCTCATTTACACATCAATTGTGAAAGTTCTAGAATAATCTCATATAATAATTTTCCCTCACCAATAGTTAACATATATGCTCCCTAGATCCAACCCGGTACTTCATTTCTTTTGTTCATGGAACCTGTGACTTATATATACCAAGCCTAGACAGTATTACAGGACATATGAATCATTAACAGAAAAAAACCTTGGCTTTCACTGTTTCGTCAATCATATTCCTAGCGAAACCATACAACCATACTGGTCACATTATATAGGAAACCAAGATCAACTTATTACGATTAAATTACATCTTGCATTTATACATCACTAGCATGGAGATAGGGAGGGGTAGATCAGACGTTTATTTATGAGAGTTACTTCCCTTTGACCAGAATCTAAATAACTAGATCATAATTTTAAAGAAAGATTTGTGATTATTGTCGCAGGTTTGGAAAATAAAGGTATATAGATTAATTTAACATTTCAGCAGAGAAACCTATAGCATATAAGATGACTTTTGACATTTTTCATTAGCTATAAACAACCGGTCACGTGACGCTCACGTGATACTAAGACTACACGCTGAAAGCAAAAATGGACGCTGACGCTAGTTTTTTCTAAGTTAGGTGTACATCATCACGTGACAGGTACTTGACAGCCCACATGACGTAACTAATTATCATATAGCTGTAGTAACATACAAAAATCGAAGCCGGGGGGTTTTTGCGTCAATATCTTCATTTATATAGTGATTTCGGCAATTTTCTTTCATGAATATTTGTTAGAAGCATAGCTGAATACCATACGCAAATTCTACTTTTTACCAATATATTTAGTGTATGAAGTCCAGGATCTTTAACTGTGGGAAAATTAAGTTACCATGCCAATCAATTCTCACTATATAAAATACTCCAAATAAGGACTTTATCCACAACACTGGTATTCATTGATAGACAAGGAAGGATGTCTCTTGAAATATAGCTAAAGCTTATTCAAACACTCATTTATAATGGAAAAATATCTTTACATTATACAATAATCATAATTCTGAATTAATTTCACTGTTTATAAATTTGTTCAAGATATCTACATTTAAAACAAAGAAAAAACTTTCACTCATGGGCGAGTCATGGCAAAATATACACAAATTCAATAGTCTTTTATCAAATCCTTCAAAGAAAATTAATATTGATCCATCAAAATGAATGTATATAAAACTCTTCAAAAATGTGAGTAACCTACTCTTAAAACCCCTTCAATTAGAACAGAAATTTATTTAACTCAAGTACAACATGTATACAATCAGGGTATATTACAATGCATTACAAACTATAATTCAATGAAGATGACAATCATTATAAAATAATCAGAGAAGAAAGAAATTAAAAAAGCCGACAGGGGTTGTCAGTGCACCTTCTACATACAAATTAACC
The DNA here is from genome assembly GCA_947846245.1 of Cerastoderma edule. Classification (NCBI taxonomy): domain Eukaryota; kingdom Metazoa; phylum Mollusca; class Bivalvia; order Cardiida; family Cardiidae; genus Cerastoderma; species Cerastoderma edule. The sequence goes on along the minus strand of OX401413.1, from coordinate 22,375,061 downwards.
AACAAGTACAATGTATGTTTAAAGGACAAATTATCATTGACACGAAATAAATTAAAGAAAATGTTTCACGAAAAAAAGTGTGCATGTTCTTATATCAAATAAAAAATCAGATCCATATTTGTTTGAATGTATAAGGGCCATCACTTCAATTACCATAAGTAACCCTTTAACTGAAAATAATCTCACATAAACCATTTACCAAATGCCAAATTTTCCACTGTCCCAAATTGAAAGAGATTGCAGACCACATCCCAAAATGGGATAAAATTAGAAAATAATCTACTGGTAGGGCAGAAAAAATTGTGGGAAAAGGAAAAATTGCTCTTACGAGCAATTTCTCCTTTTCCAACAATGTTTTCCAGAGTCATCTGCAACAAAGTGGTTAAATGTTGTTATTGTTTGGTAATGGGTTAAACAATGTACCGAAAAACATCTTTATCAAAATGAATTTCATACACCCTACCAAAATTTAATGAGGCTGGGAGGTTTGTTTTTTTAAAATTACTTATACAAGGTTAGACTGGCAAATAATGTAAACAAATTTAGAAATTCAAATACTGAATGTTGAGTAACACATTCAAGCTGTGTACCAGTATATTGTTTTATACATGTTTCAGGGTTTGAACTGATTCATCCATTGTGTCCATATTTCTATACCATTTACAGTGAGGCACTTCTTAACATTGAACTGGTTGTATAAATCAGTGCATTGCAATCCAATACTTTCAGCATGTTTTCCAAATCAGCCCGAAATCAAACCTGCAGTTTTCAGCTTGTAATGCATATTCTGGATAGCTGTTTCATAAGCTTATTAATAATATGATTGTCCAAAAAAGAAGATTCTCATTTTGTATACATTATCACATTGTGTATGTATTATCAAATTTTATGGCTAGAAATTGACATCATTTTCACCACCTCATGGGACAAAAATTATTACTCCAAATGGAATTCAATTCAATTCAATAGTTTATTCAGTAAATTCAGGTCTCCTGCCCATAAAGCATAAAACTTAATACATAAACCGGGTTGAATTAATATATAAGTATGTACATCTTTAAACACTTTGTATCAATACAATTCAGCAGTTCTTTTAAAATTAGTATTGTCGGTTTCATTGTATCTCGTCATCAAGAAAGATATACAAATAAATCGCCTAAAATATATATCAATATGATGCCATAGAGTTGAACAATAATAAAACACAAAACATACACTATCAATATAATGCCCTTACACTCCATCATTATTTTCTATATTCCAATTTAATCAACATAATTTGCGCATAATCAGCACGTATAGCATTAATAAATCATCAGTGTTAATTTTAGAAATGAACGTTAACGTGTCCTTTTGGACACACATCTTTTGAAACTATGTGTTCAAGGGAAAAACTATGCGTCCAAGTACCAATGATCCAAGCTATAAGATCATGTCAAATAGTATAACACTTGTTATTAATGATAAACTTAGCTTAAATGACTCAAAACAATGCAGATTTGATAGAAAGAAAGCATGAGACAGCATGCTTTATGATGTTTACTACATTGTAAACATTACTTGTGCTGATGAGAAGGACACATATCTTTTGAAATGATGTGTCCCCAGCAATTTTTATGTGTATCTGACGCGGGATGCAGAGCTGTGAGGAGAGGAATTCTCAAACAGTTGCAATGTCTAACCACTTTTGAAATAACAAGATTTGAAATAAACTATCAAGAGAACTTTTTGTAATGTTGATAATTGATCATTACATCGGTTCTGGTTAACAAGATTCCATCCAAGAAAACAAATATAGGCTCATCAACCAATTCAAAATCACTCATAAATTACTTTTTAAACCTTAACGTGCTGGAACCAAATTCATGCTTATGAAAACAGGTTAGATCCAGTGAAGCTGCCATGTGAATTGGCGACTGGCCTGTGATCTAACCTTTTTGCTACTTTGAGTATCTTTCCTTAACAAAATTAAGCAGATATTTAAGGTTTGGGAAAGCAGATGACACAAAAATATATTTTGAGAAAATTACCTAGCATTCTGAGGGTTAAACTTAGTCTACCTAAAGAAATCACATCTTCACATCAATATGTACAAATATTACACATGGATGTGACTGAAAGACAAAAACTGGCTTTCCAATGATTCTGCAGTATGCCCCTGAGTGGGTCCTGTTTTCAGACTGTCTACTGATAATTTGCCTGATGGGGCAATTGACCTTACGACACAGAGCAGTGAACCACGCCCACCAAAAAGAGGGGAGGTCACTCTAATTTTCTCCGACATTCCAGGTAGAATGTAGAATACCGTCAGTGCACAAACTAGATCCCTGTCTGACGATTTCGGATAATCTTATTTGAAATCGGAGATATTCTAACAAAATAAACACTTGCCTTTGTTGCTGGATGCTACGTACATAGCGTGACAATTTGTAAAGAAGATGTTAAATTTGTAAGCGTTAGCAGAGACATAGTTAATAAGCTCTGTTACATGTGTCTTTGGCGTTAAAGGAGTGATTTACCCCAGTGGTGTGGGGTCCGATCGGCACCAAATACGATCGGTTCATAGTCCCACCAGACTTGGGTCTGATCGACATTGGTCCGTTCGGCACTGGTTCGACCGGACCTTCAAAATGACCGTATTACATGCTATACTTCAAAACAGTTATGAAATATTTGATCGTTACGAACAAAATGACCTCATATTTTTGTTTAACGTTTTAAATTTTGATTCTACTAAAAAAGCGTATCCTGAATGATTCAAAATGCAGACCTATTAATTTTATCATGTTGAAAATGGTATAATAGTGCTAGTCATGTTGCGATTCTGATGTAAGAACATGCTGATTACAACAGTCCCTATTTTGTAGCCATTTAAGATGATAATAAAGCAATTTGAACAAAACATTTTGTATGCTACTCACTCGATTATTCTAACATTTGCTACTTGATTACGAACTAAGGTTCATTTTACCAAACTCAACATTTTCATATGTCCCATATGTAGAGTTTGCAGGCAACATTTCAATGAAAATGATGGAACATCCTTTGATAGGCCAGAAAACATTGTCGGAAAATGAAAAATTGCTCGTTAAGAGCATTTTCTCCTTTTCTCACAATATTTTTCATAGTTGTCTGTAACAAAGGGGTCAAATGTCGTTTTTGTTTGATAAAGGGTTAACAAACTTTGATTGTTACAAGGATTAAGGGTTGTTACGCTAAATAACATCAATCTGACGCAATTGCACTTTATGGTCAAGTCACAAATCCTTTATTGTTTAACCGATCGGCGGTCTTTGTGATCAACCATTAACCACCAAGGGTGTGTTTTACAACATATCAAAGCAATCATGTCTCCTCAAATTCTTTATTGTATCTGGTTTAAGTTGCAACAAGGAGCTATGTGTTTGTCTTTTGTAATGGCTTTAAAATTTGGATACGATACATCGATCATTACAGGTAGGCGGATTGATGAGCTAAAAAAAAAGTAAATTATTTGATTAAGTGCTCTAATGGTCCATTTAAGAACAAAATTTATTAATTAAAATCCAATTTGAAGAATTTGTATATATCTAACTGGAAACCATCTCCTCTCTCATCATTATCGATCAATATTGTCATGTATTTTTAGATTACATTTGATTCATAATCCAAAGCAACTATTGACATTTGCCACTATGTGTTTATTCCGTTTTTAAAAACATCGAATTTTCGTTTTCAAACGAAGATTAAAGAAAAAAAAACATTTACTTTATTCTGAATGAACAAAATTGAAATAAAACAATATTTCATATTTCTTTCCTTTACATCGTATACATTAACGGTATGCATAAATTTACTAATTGCGTGTTTTTCTCAAACATTTCACAATAAATGTGACAGATTTCGGAAACGGGATTAACTCTACTTCACCCACAAGTTTCTCCTTATTTATAATGTATCTTTTGTAAGTACTTTAACAATATCTCTTAACCATTTTAAACAATATTGACGAAGAAATATCAAAGTACAATAGTGCTATGTGTTGACGGAGTCGCACAGCTTGTCGGAGAAAATGGCGGATAGCGACCGAAGTGGTCGCTGATTGGTCAGTTCAGCTGTCAATCAAAGTCTCAATTTGGGTAAACTTGGACAGTAGGGTAATTGAGGACAGTCAGCTGTTTTTCTTTCAATCAAATGGTATTCTTATCTAAGTATCATGTTGTTTGTTCGTTTTATGAAGAGTCAAAGTCCTGGTGTCCCATTCATTTAAAAATAGATATACTGTGAGGAAAAGTGTGACGTGTACTCTCATCCGCGAATGCTTTGAAGTTAGGTCTTTTCAACTTCCGATACCTAAAGGTGGTTGAATACTCAAATCAACATGCATCACTAAAATCAATCAAAAACGTTAATAATTATTTTTTAAAATACTTAATATTTAGTGCAATATCAATCTTTAATATCACTATTTTCTATTGATATACATTTTGTTTGCTTTTGATGTTTAAAAGTGAAAAAATATAGGGCGTCCGAGTTTCCCCATTTCGTGTCCGAGTTTACCCGCTTCGTGTCCGAGTTTACTTGGCATTGACAATTTCACAATTTTGTTAAATAATTGAACCCATAAAATAAACAAAGCAGTTTGAATACTCTAGGCTTTCCAACAAGAAATGACTGCCTTACATGTCCATAAAAGTGCGTATGATACGAAGTCTGAAGGTGGTCCTCAAAACTGTCCTAGTTATACCGAACTTCCCCTAGTGTAGTAATTTAACCCTGAGAATGCAGGATAATTTTCTAAAAATACATTTTTGTGTCTTCTGCTTTCCAAAGCCTTAAATATCTGCTTAATTTTGATGAGGATAGATACTCAGAGTAGCAAACAGGTTAGATCACATGCCAGCCACCATCTTACTTGGCGGCTGGCCTGGAGCTTACCTGTTTGTTTAAGCATGAGTTCAGTTCCAGCACTATAAGGGTTAAAGG
>OX401413.1:22344594-22369596 GCA_947846245.1 Cerastoderma edule | reverse complement strand
TTATATTCCGCCGATATCTGCAATTGGTTCATTTTTACACGGCGGCGCTATCTTAACCAGCTTTTGTGACACCACTGGACCCTTTCCACTTTTTAGCCCTAACATTACTCTTTAGATTAATCTTGTTTCAAACAATTTTTATTGGGGAAGGCTATAGTAGATTAGGGTTTTTTCAGTTAAGTATTCCGTTATGTTCAGCAAACATCCGCAATTGGTACATTTTTACATGGCGTGGTGCTATCATTTCCAGCTTTTGTGACACCAATGGACTCTTTATCTGTAGCCATTACATTACTCTTTATGATAAACCTGTTTCATTTAAATATATTGGGGAAGGCTTGTATATATTTTTGATTTTTTAGGCTTACATTTTGCTTCAACTGTGAAACTATATCTGTGCTTTTCAAGATGCCGCGGTAGGTTTTACCGATTGATTTCCATTGGAAGACAATTTATTCTAGTATTTAAAAAATATATAAATATGTGGACTTCAAAAAAAAACGAAATGTTTTTGTAGAAAGTATTTTGATTAAGCATTTTTTCTTCATTTAAATAGAGTGTTATTTGCGTTTGTCGTTGGCTGGTAGTCTCATACCCTTCCATTGGCTGCTTTGAAAACTGTTTGCTTGGAGGATGGTGTCAATCTTATTATCTTATCTGGATACCTCGTTTAAAACCTTAGCAGATTAAAGAAAATGTGTTTTTATATGTTATTACTTGAATTAAGAATCATTTAAGTCTTTTAACTGCCTTTGGTAAGTGTTGTTTGTTAGATGTTTTTCGATGAAATGGCTGCTAAGAGGTTGGAAGTTAACAAACAGGAAATGTGTCGAAAGTTGGTTGCTGGAAAGTGGTTGCTGGAAAGTGGCCGCTAGATTATCTTTGGCCATACATGTACGTCGCTACACAGACATACTCGCTGGATAGTGGAGGGATGGTCTCTGTTATTTTACAGTTTTACGGAGGATGGGTGCTTCGACAAGGTTTGTGCAATGGAGTTGTACCATGTACTCAATTCCGATTTTGTTAATTATTGTAGTTTTCATAATTTTATACAAGAACGCATTAATCTCAATGACTTGAGGATGGAAGTTGATTTAGAGACATGAATAACACGAAATTCCAAGTCGCCGGAGTCTGGTTGTACAGCTTGTTTTATGAATCCACTTTCAAACTGAACTTGATGATAGTTGATACTGATCTTTGTCCTCAATCTCCAACAACGAAGTATTTCTTGCAACAAAATGTCGTCTGCAATCTCTTTACATAATGTTGGTAAATGTTTATGGGTCTAGCAGGACTATCATTGGCGATTCAAACCATTGAATAAAGGCATGAGAATACAAGGTACTGTAAACGAGTTGCTGAACAAAAAAGGTTGTTTGCAGTATTACATTCATTATACTGTAGGCTACTGGTGTGGACCACTGTGGTGTGGACATACAAGGAGCATTGATAGTTAAACACAACTATTCGATTGAAAACAGCTGTCCCAATCCAACACAAGCGTTTTGATTGCCTCCTGTAGACAACGTCTGAAATTATTGATCAAGAAGGATCTATTCCTCATACAAATTATTTTTAAAGATTCTTTAAGACTTCAATAAATAAAGGTTTTGTTGCATATCTTTTCTAATCAACATACATGTATATAGAATGGTAGAAAAGGAGAAGTTTGAAGTATTTTGCATGTATTATTCATAAAATATTACTATTGATGCTCATTAGAACCATGCCCTTCTTTGACAGTTTGTCACATGACCATGGTTGTTTAAGTAGATTTTTTGTTGCAGAATAGTCAACACTGATCACAATTGTGTAGATATCACACTTTTTGTAAAGATTCAAATCCTGGAAGAAATTGTAATGCTGTTGAATATATCAATGGCAGACTCCATTACCATAAATTTTGTGAAGGAGATGCTATAAACTTTACCTAACGCAAAACTTTTGACTGTCCCAAATTGAAAGAGTTTGTAGAGGACATTTCAAGATGTGATGAAAACGTTGGGGAAAATTGCTAGTTACAAGCAATTTCTCCTTTTCCCACAATTTTTTCAAAAGTTGTCTGCATCAAAAGTGATCAAATGTCATTATTGTTTGGCAATGGGTTAACACTTGAATGACATATCTTGATCCTATGGTAAAGCTAGTCTGAACAGTTTCTGTGTTTCTGTGTGCATTTCTGTGAGCCCTGTGTTACTGGTACTTGTTGGAATGGTTTTCAATCAATATCCATGATACAGGGTTAGTCTGGTAGGTTTTAAAGTACTGTAAATAAAGGTCAGCCAATATACATCTGCTTATCTAAAATTCTGGGAATATCTGAAGTTGTTCATTCTTTTTAAGGTTCAATAGCAACTCTAAAAAAGTTTACAAAAGAAAAACAACCCTAGAAGATGTGCAGTGTTTCTGTGAGTGTGTTTTGTTTTATGGTGTATGGAATAGACCGAAATTGTAAATGGCGGTATACCTCCATTTAAAATGGCGGTATACCGCTAATTTGAACGGTATACCCTCAAATTTAGCGGTCAACCGTTAAAAATAAGGGTAAGCCGATAAATTAGCGGTTAGCCGTAGTCTTTTTTTAGTTGATTTTACCTGGATTTGTTATATAATCTCGAAATGAGGGTAGACCCTTATCTATTTATAGATCACCCTCTATTTCTCAACAACCAATCAACGCTCTTGTATCATAAGAGGTTTTCATAACTAACGGTAACAACCAAAGCCGAAATACATAATTATTAATTTCTTTTCAAGACGCTATCATACAATTTAAGTACATCTACTTTTGTATACAATTAGTATGTTGAAATCTTTGGCAGCGGATTTTGTTTGTTATTTATTTTTTATTTTCTATTTTTTTAGTTTTTAAGTGTTTTCTTTTTCATTCACCTCGTGGTAGTTTTTCTGCCCCAACAAAAATTCGATTAGAAAAAATTAGAAAAAAACGATAACAATATTTGGGTCTCTCTTTCTCTAAATACAATGTACAATAAAATAAATTTATTGATGCGAATGTTTTTACATAAGAATAATTTCGATGAAAACTTGTTTAGACGCAGTTGCAGCAGACGATTATCATCAGACAATTACTTTTGTCATTCCGATTTTTTTTTACTGAACTATCAAATTGGATATGTTTAAGTTCCTACGTTTTAAGCGACGCTTTTCAACCAACATACCTTAACATTTTCCAAAAAAAAATAATTACATATCACTAGATTGCTGCAGACGACTCTGAAAAACATTGTGGGAGAGGAAGAGATTTCTCCTTTTCCAAACAATATTTTCTACCCTATCAGAACATTATTTTCCAGTCGAAAATTTTGCATTTGATAAAAGGTTTATTTTATTATTTGTATGGGGGTTTTACATCGCGTCAACAATAGTACATTTAAATGATGGAGGAAGACCCCATACTCAACTTCCCAAAAGAGCTGGTTAAGCCGGGTAGAACCATCGGCACTCCGTGAATGGTCAGTCGGAAGACTGCTCTCATGAAACTTCATTCTAGAACGTTTTATCCCGTTTCTTTAGCCGTTCAGCTATATATACGGCATTCGTTTTATCCAAATAAATATATCCAAATGTTACAACTGTCACATGTCTGTGTGTCCATCCGTCCGAGAAAGCACAAAAACATATTGATAGTTTATAGAGGGCACTTCACCCAATTCGGTTTATTACAAAAATAAAATTGAAACAAAAATGTCTTTTGGATTCGGATTCTGACAGCATATTGCCAGAATTTGCATTACAAGATAGTTAATTTGTTCCGACCTAGTTACCATACGCATTGTGAGACGAATGTCTGATCCCTGGTTTTAACATAATTCGTCTGAAAAAAAAAGCAAGGACATAATTAACTTAGCTCGTTTGATATAGCATTACATTTCCTATATTCTTAACTAAATCCCCAAGCTTGTCCAGAGGAATGCTTATTTATCAGGGTGGGGTAAGGGAGTTTTTTAGACAAAGAAAGTTTATACATATTTGTCCGTCCGTATGTCTCAGGAAGACTTGGAAGTACGATAGAACGAGAAAATAATTTCCACTGGGATTTTACATTTATTTTAAATGATATTCACCCATATATCATATATATATTTAAAACTACATACCGTTTAATAGGCAGTTTCAAACACTATAGATAACAACAATTTAAAAACTACATGTATAGTCAAATCTATGTGCACACGTCTTTCCATATGAGAACTCAACTATTTTCTTCTTTTCCTATAGGGCCGTCTAGTCACTCTACGGTGTTAAACACATTGTCAACAAATAATTCGGGCATATTACAGATTTCCCCACACTACTATATTGGGGCTCAAACGTGCTTCGCTAAAGAAACGTGCACTTACTCAGTAGTACAGATGGAGATCGAACACGTGCCCTATATGGACAACCCTTACAACATTAACTACTGGGTCCCACGGAAATCCCCGTACACTAGCTTGTCTAACTCTTACTCTTCGTTTATTCGAAAATGTGCTTATTTCAAACATAAAAGACGGTCAAAACAAGTGTTTGCTACTTTTCAATCAACAGTTTCGGAAATATATAGCTATAATGATTTAAAACATGAATAAAGGAAACTTTAGCTAGTTATACAGACCGTGTAGAAGAAACTTGAACATTCTCTGTTATTCTTGGTTTACATGTAGCTATCCGTAGCTTCCACCACTCTCAAAATGAATGATTAGCAGCATCAAGTCAAGATTTACATGAAGCCATCCGTGACTATACCATCCCTCAATATGAATGACATACAGATGTACACTCTAGGTCATGCAAGGTAGTATAGAGTATGAGACATGTCAGGGTAGTATGGAGTATGAGACATGTCAGGGTAGTATGAGGCATGTCAGAGAAGTATGGAGTATGAAATATGACAGGGTAGTATGGAATATGTGTCACAAGGAAGTATGGAATATGTGACACGACAGGGTAGTATGGAGTTTGTGTCATGACAGGGATGTATGGAGTATAAGACATGTCAGCGTAGTATGGAGTATGAGACATGTCAGCATAGTATGGAGTATGAGATATGTCAGCGTAGTATTGAGGATGTGTAACGACAGGGAAGTATGGAGTGTCACGACAGGATAGTATGGAGTATGAGACATGTCAGTGTTGTATGGAGGATGTGTCACGATATGGAAGTATGGAGAATGGGTCACGACAGAGAGGTATGGAATATGTGTCACGACAAGGAAGTATGGAGTATGAGACATGTCAGCGTAGTATGAAGGATGTGACATGCCAGGGTAGTATGGAGTGTCACGAAAGGGTAATATGGAGTATGAGACATGTCAGCGTAGTATGGAGGATGTGACTTTCCAGGGTAGTGTGGAGTTTGAGACATGACAGGGTAGTATGGAGTATGAGACATGTCAGCGTAGTATGGAGGATGTGACATATCAAGGTAGAATGGAGTTTGAGACATGCCAGCGTAGTATGAAGGATGTGACACCACAGGGTAGTAAAGAGTATGAAACATGTCAGGGTAGTATGGAGTATGTATTATGTCAAGGTTGTATGGAGTATGAGAAATGCAAGCGTAGTATGGAGGATGTGACACCACTGGGTATTATCGAGTATGAGACGTGTCAGGGTAGTATGGAGTACGTATTATGTCAAGGTAGTATGGAGTATGAGAAATGCAAGCGTAGTATGGAGGATGTGACACCACAGGGTAGTATAGAGTATAAGACATGTCAGGGTAGCATGGAGTATGTGATATGTCAAGGTAGTATTGACTATGAGACTTTTCAGGGAAGTATCGACTATGAGACATGTCATCGAAGTATAGGTATGTGACTTGTCAGGGTAGTAAAAGACATGTCAGGGTAGTTTGGAGTATGAGACATGACATGGTAGCATGAAGTATGAGGCAAGTCAGGGTAGTAAGGAGTATGTGACATGTCAAGGTAGTAAGAAGATTATGACATGACGGGGTAGTATGGAGTACATGATACAACAGGGTAGTATTATGTATCTGACATGTCAAGGTAGTATGGAGTATGAGACATGTCAGGGTAGTAAAGAAAACATGACATGTCAGGATAGTATGGAGTATGTGTCATGACAGGGAAGTATGGAGTATGAGACATGTCAGCGTAGTATGTGACACGACAGGGTAGTATAGAGTATGTGACACAACAGGGTAGTATGGAGTTTGTGTCACGACAGGGTAGTATAGAGTATGTGACACAACAGGGTAGTATGGAGTTTGTGTCACGACAGGTAAGGATGGAGTACAAGACATGTCAGCATAGTATGGAGTATGAGACATGTCAGTGTAGTATGGACTATGAGACATGTCAGGGAAGTATTGACTATGAGACATGTCAGGATAATATTGACTATGAGACATGACTGAGTTGTCAGGAGTATGTGACATGTCAGGGTAGTTTCGAGTATGAGGCATGTCAGGGTAGTAAGAAGTATGTAACATGACATGACAGGGTTGTATGGGGTATGTGACACGACAGGTAATTTGGAGTATCTGACATGTCAGGATAGTATGGAGTATGTGACATGTCACCAAAGTATGGAGTATGAGACATGCCAGAGTAGTATGGATTAACATGACATGTCAGGGAAGTATGGTAGTATGTGACATGTCAGGGTAGTAAGGAGAACATGACATGACAGGGTTGTATGGGGTATGTGACACGACAGGTAATTTGGAGTATCTGACATGTCAGGATAGTATGGAGTATGTGACATGTCACCAAAGTATGGAGTATGAGACATGCCAGAGTAGTATGGATTATGTAACACAACAGGGTAGTATGAAGTATGAGACATGTTGGGGTAGTATGTAGTATGTGACGTGTCACCAAAGCATGGAGTATGAGACATGACAGGGTAGTATGGAGTATGAAACATGACAGGGTAGTATGGAGTATGAAACATGACAGGGTAGTATGGAGTATGTGACATGACAGGGTAGTATGAGACATGACAGGGTAGTATGGAGTATGTGACATGTCACCAAAGTATGGAGTATGAAACATGCCAGAGTAGTATGGATTATGAGATATGACTGGGTAGTATGGAGTATGAGACTTGTCAAGGAAGTAAGGAGAACATGACATGGTAGTATGGAGTTTGGAACATGTCAGGGTAGTATGGAGTTTGGGAGATGTCAGGGTAGTATGGAGTTTGGAACATGTCAGGGTAGTATGAAGTATGAGGCATGTCAGGGTAGTACAGTGTATGAGACATGTCAGTTTAGTATGGAGTTTGGGACATGTCAGGGTAGTATGGAGTATGAGACATGACAGGGTAGCATGGAGTATGTGAGATGTTTGGGTAGGATGAAGTTGTAGACATGACAGGGTAGTATGGAGTATGTGGCATCACACGGTAGTATGGAGTATGAGACATGTCAAGACATGGCATTGTATCAGTGAGTATGTGACATTACATTGCAGTTGTGTGTTTTTGACTTGACGTTGTAAAAGTGGGTATGTGACATAACATTGTAGTATGGAGTATGTGACATGACAATATAATAGTATGTTTTTTGCAATGGTAGGAAATATGATTGTCAACTATATTTGATGCCACTACATTTCATCGAGCAATGATCTGAAATGCACATCTGAAATGACATTCCCTCCCATACATCATCTCATACTGTCTGATCTCAGACTGAACTTTCTGCTTTTTAAGGATTCTCTTTTAGCAGCTGGTGTGGGATGTGTCAGTCTAGATTAGCTTGTATACTTGTCGCCTTAGATCTTTCGACAAGAGCTAAGGCTTTTAAATAATACTTTTCCTTAACAGAAACAGCATTTTACAGTCTTAAATGTATGTGTTACAATAATTGTAAAAAGACAAAAAGAGCTGTTCAAAGGTATTTCAAGTGAAACAGGTTAAGGCGGCTGGTAAAGTGGAAAAGAAACAATCACACAATCCTATAAAAAATTATCTCAAACTTTTTTAATTCAATTTGATGGACAAATTGCTCATTCCCAAAATCTTCGTAAGTTTATATTATGTTCCTCATATCATAACCATCATCATTTCATTATCATTTATGGTTATCATTATCATTTATATTACTTATTATTGTTATCTTACCATATATCCATTGCATGTTAGTTGGTGAGTTTTATTCATAGGTTATGCTAGTTTTTAAGAAAACTGTTGAAAACTAGTAAATGAAAACACTGGTGGAAAAGAGAAAACCATAGTTAGAAATCAATGATTTCTTTCCCAATGCTATTTTTCCAATGAAAACTTTTGGACATGTCTGTAGATGAAGCCTGAATATCAAACATTCTTCTCAATAGCTGTGTTTTAGAAAGTATTTTAGATATGGATTTTGTGCCATTGAAAAAATATACACTTTTATATCAATCATTTAAATATGGATTGCATGATTGGGTCTGCTTTTCCAAAGATATCCTTTGATAAAGGATTCACCTGTTTCAAAAGCCCTTATACATGTATGCATGAAAATCAGTCATTTGCTTTGTAACATGAAAATGTTCAGTGTTAAGATGAGGACCAATTTGACTAATTTTCCCATAATGTTCTAAAAAAAAAATAATTTCCTTTACATACTAAAGAGGATTTTTATTCAATCATTTCATTGTCCAGTTATTTTTAGCTAAAGAAATCACATTTCTCACACCATAAATAACACATCATGAGTACAAAGCTATGTTGCACACATTTTCCCATACTAATTTAAAAAGCCCATATATATATATCCACCTTAGATTACCCCCAAAACCCTTAAATTTCTGTCTCAAACAAAATAATTAAACCATTTCCTGCTAGATGTCATTAAACAATGAAGAAGCAAGCCTTCGTTTTAATGAAAATAACCTTTATTTTACCAAATAGACTACTTTCTTGGAATGTCCTAAGTTCAAACCTCACACAACCTTTCATAGGCATAGAAGCGTTTTCAACATTGGGGGGGCCAACTTCAGATGAGGACCGGTCTAAGAATAAGTGTTCCTAAACTTTTTCATGACTATTCATGCATGTACAAATTCAATAACATTATAAGAATTAAAAGAAAGCGTATGAAAACATGTATCTTTAATAAAAAAATAAAAAAAGGATATGCCAGGTCTCGATCTCACACGGAAATCAATTGTATTGAACTAAACAAAAAGTGGCAGCGACCAGACTGTCACAGCCACGGATCCAACTATTTGGAATCGTCAAACAATTAATATGATTCTTTAAGCTTTTGCTAACAATAGAAGAATTACACCACTGTTTCCGTCGATCAAAACTTCCTGGGTATTTTAGTGAGCTGAGTTTTCATTGGATAAACCCGATGTGTTCAGATTGCCATTTGCGATGATGACATCAAAAAGATTTTGGTTATTGTTCGTAACAAAAGACGAATTGTATTACATAGAGCACAAAAATACATATTTATGTTTATTCTGCTGTTAAATTTTGTTTCTTTCATTTTTCTATACAAATATCTTCATTTGCCACTGTGAATATTGGGGGGGCCAAAGTATACTCTGGCCCCCCCAGTCTGGATATTGGGGGGGCCGGGCCCCCTGGCCCCCCCTGGCCCCCCCTGCTCCTACGCCTATGCCTTTATCAAAGTATGGAACCATCTTTAAGGAACAGAAAAGCATATGGTCTTCTATGCAAAATAAGTCAATTAGGGTAGGTGTATGGATTCACCAGGCAAAAGGGCTTAAATACAGCTCACAGCAGCTGCTGTGTTCCCAAGAGGTGCACATATAATATTCAACTGTCTGAAGAGACCTCTAGTTGGTTGGTGAGTTCCATCCATGTACCACATGTTCGATGCACACAGGTGTCTCAGGGCTTGGCCAGTTCAAAACATTAGGATACAGTTCTCAGATTCCTCGCGCTATCATGTAGAAGGAAAGGATGTCTGTAGTGCTCGTCAGTGTGTTTCCATTCTTCAGAAACGTCTAGTTCTTGAAGTGATGCAGGGACTTTGGGTGGTATTTGTTCACTTGTAGAGGTTGAAGAATGTCAACTAGAAGCTGCTGAGGGCGTCCGCGACTGATGTTAATTAGCCTTGTCCTTCATCACATTGATAGCTTTAGTTGTCTTAATCTTGTTGAAGTCAGCCTCATGGTTATGCTCCTTCTATGATAGAACTGCTTGAACCTTAAAGTAGAAGAAAAATGATATTGGCATATTTTACATGTACATGTCAATCATTTTCATTATTAAACATACATGAAATTGTACAACATGACATTGTAGTAGGGGTGAGTGGTGTGACAGGGTCATGAAGTATAGTGCAGGTGACATGACAGATAATTTGTTATACCAATGTAGAATGAAGTATGTGCGATAACAGGGAAGTGAGGAGTATGTGACATGTCATAAAAGTATCCAGTATGTGCTATGACAGGGCTGTGAGAAGTATGTGACATGTCATAGAAGTATCAAGTATTTAACTTACCAATGTTGAATAAAGTATGTGCCATGACAGGGTAGTGAGGAGTATGTGACATGTCAAAGAAATATCCAATATGTGTCATACCAATGTAGAATAATGCAAGTACTATGACAGGGTTGTGAGAAGTATGTGACATTTCATTGAGGTACCAAGTATTTAATTAACCAATGTTGAATGAAGTATGTGTCATGACAGGGAAGTGAAGAGTATGTGAAATGTCAGAAGAATCTAGTATTTGACATACCAATGTAGAATGAAGTATGTGACATGACAGGATGATGAGGAGTACATGACATGTCATAGGAGTATCAAGTATTTGACATACCAATGTAGAATGAAGTATGTGACATGACAGGATAATGAAGAGTATGTGACATGTCATAGAAGTATCCAGTATGTGACATACCAATGTAGAATGAAGTATGTGACATGACAGGATGATGAGGAGTACATGACATGTCATAGGAGTATTAAGTATTTGACATACCAATGTAGAATGAAGTATGTGACATGACAGGATAGTAAAGAGTATGTGACATATCATAGAAGTATCCAGTATGTCACATACCAATGTAAAATGAAGTATGTGACGTGACAGGAAATTGAGGAGTGTATGACATGTCATAGAAGTATCAAGTATTTGACATACCAATGTAGAATGAGGTATGTGACATGACAGGATAGTGAGGAGTGTATGACATGTCATAGAAGTATCTAGTATTTGACATACCAATGTAGAATTAAGTATGTGACATGGCAGGGTAGTGATGAGTATATGACATGTCAAAGAAGTATCCAGTATGTGACATACACATGTAAAATGAAGTACGTGACATGGCAGAGTAGAAAGGAGTATGTGACATGTCATAGAAATATCTTGTATTTGACATACCAATGTAGAATGAAGTATGTGACATGGCAGGGTAGTAAGGAGTATATGACATGTCAAAGAAGTATCCAGTATGTGACATACAAATGTAGAATGAAGTATGTGCCATGGCAGGGTAGTGAGGAGTGTATGACATGTCATTGATGATTGAAGTATCTAGTATTTGACATACCAATGTAGAATGACGTATATGTCATGGCAAGGTAGTAAGGAGTATATGACATGTCAAAGAAGTATCCAGTATGTGACATACACATGTAGAATGAAGTATATGCCATGGCAAGGTAGTGATGAGTATATGACATGTCATTGAAGTATCTAGTATTTGACATATCAATGTAGAATGACGTATATGTCATGGCAAGGTAGTAAGGAGTATATGACATGTCAAAGAAGTATCCAGTATGTGACATACACATGTAGAATGAAGTATATGCCATGGCAAGGTAGTGATGAGTATATGACATGTCATTGAAGTATCTAGTATTTGACATACCAATGTAGAATGAAGTATGTGACATGGCAGGGTAGTAAGGAGTATATGACATGTCAAAGAAGTATCCAGTATGTGACATACAAATGTAGAATGAAGTATGTGCCATGGCAGGGTAGTGAGGAGTGTATGACATGTCATTGAAGTATCTAGTATTTGACATACCAATGTAGAATGAAGTATGTGTCATGGCAGGGTAGTAAGGAGTATATGACATGTCAAAGAAGTATCCAGTATGTGACATACAAATGTAGAATGAAATATGTGCCATGGCAAGGTAGTGATGAGTATATGACATGTCATTGAAGTATCTAATATTTGACATACCAATGTAGAATGCAGTATGTGACATGGCAGGGTAGAAAGGAGTATGTGACATGTCATTGAAGTATCAAGTATGTGACACCCAATGTAGAATGAAGTATGTGACATGACAGGATATTGAGGAGTGTATGACATGTCATTGAAGTATCAAGTATTTGACATACATATGTAGAATGAAGTATGTGACATGAAAGTGTAGTAAAGAGTATATGACATGTCATAGAAGTATCCAGTATGTGACATACAAATGTAGAATGAAGTATGTGACATGGCAGGGTAGAAAGGAGTATATGACATGTCATAAAAGTATCCAGTATGTGACATTCCAATGTAGAATGAAGTATGTGACATGACAGGATAGTGGGGAGTGTATGACATGTCATAGAAGTATCTAGTATTTGACATACCAATGTAGAATTAAGTATGTGACATGGCAGGGTAGTAAGGAGTATATGATATGTCAAAGAAGTATCCAGTATGTGACATACCAATGTAGAATGAAGTATGTGCCATGGCAGGATAGTGAGGAGTGTATGACATGTCATAGAAGTATCTAGTATTTGAAATACTAATGTAGAATGAAGTTTGTGACATGGCAGGGTAGTGATGAG
This sequence comes from Cerastoderma edule, assembly GCA_947846245.1. NCBI lineage: Eukaryota > Metazoa > Mollusca > Bivalvia > Cardiida > Cardiidae > Cerastoderma > Cerastoderma edule. Next base: position 22,356,838 of record OX401413.1, on the reverse strand, counting down.
TATATGACATGTCAAAGAAGTATCCAGTATGTGACATACAAATGTAGAATGAAGTATGTGCCATGGCAGGGTAGTGATGAGTATATGACATGTCATAGAATTATCCAGAATTTGACATACCAATGTAGAATGAAGTATGTGACATGGCATGGTAGAAAGGAGTATATGACATGTCATAGACGTATCCAGTATGTGGCATTCCAATGTAGAATGAAGTAAGTGCATGACAGGGTAGAAAGGAGTATATGACATGTCATAGATGTATCCAGTATTAGACATAACAATATAGAATGAAGTATGTGACACGGCAGGGTAGAAAGGAGTATATGACATGTCATAGAAGTATCCAGTAAGTGACTTGCCTATGTAGAATGAAGTATGTGTCATGGCAGGGTAGTGAGGAGTATATGACATATCATAGAAGTATCCAGTATGTGGCATACCAATGTCGAATGAAGTATGTGACATGGCAGGGATGTGAGAAGTATGTAACATGTCATAGAAGTATCCAGTGTTTGACCAACCAATGTAGAATGAAGAATGTGCCATGACAGGGTAGTGAGGAGTATGTGACATGACAGATAATTTGGTGTATGTGACATAACAATGTAGAATGAATGCCATGACAGGGTAGTGAGGAGTATGTGACATGACATATAATTTGGTGTATGTGACATGACAATGTAGTTTGAAGCATGTGCCATGGCAGGGTAGTGAGGAGTATGTGACAAAACAGATAATTTGGTGTATGTGACATGACAATGTAGTTTAAAGCATGTGCCATGAGGGGGTATTGAGGAGTATATGACATGGCATTCAAGTATCCAGTATGTGACATAACAATGTAAAATGAAGTGTTTGACATGACCATAACAGTATGGTGTTTGTGATGACAGGGCAGAATCTAGTATGTGACATGAATGTGCTGTATGGTGTATATTGCATGACAGGGTAGTATGGAGTATGTGACATGAAAGGGTAGTATGGAGTATATGACATGACAATGAAGTATGGTGTATGTGACATGATTATGATGGAGTAGTTGACATGTAAGGGTAGAATTGATTATGTGAACTGACAATATAGAAATAAGTATGTGACATGACAGAGTAGTGAAGAATGAATTAATATTGTTCTAAGGAGCATTGACAGCTAAGGTCGTTTAGCTTGCATTAGGATGATATTGATAGTGTACATGTATATTGAATTATTTACACGCTAAAATGTATTTGGTTTAAGAAAAATAATGAAGAATTTGCAATGAATGAATGACAGTAGATTGAAATGTTGTATATAAAAAACAACGATAGTAGATATATAATTTGTAATGAATGTGTGATATGAAATAATCAATTTGTAATGACTTAATGGTTATCATATATGTATATATAAAATGAGTAAGGAATCACAATTAATTGTAAATTCCAATCTCTTTAATATTGACTTGACTTTGTAGTAGGGTGTGTGTGACATGACATTGTAGTAGGGTGTATGTGACTTGACATTGTAGAAGGGTGTGCGTGACATGACATTGTAGTGGGGTGTGAGTGCCATGACATTGTAGTAGGGTGTGCATGACATGACATTGTTCTAGGGGCCATGTAACATGAAATTGTAGTGGGGTGTGCGTGACATAACATTGAAGCGGGGTGTGAGTGCCATGACATTGTACTAGGGGTCATGTGACATGACATTGTAGTAGGTGTGCGTGACATGACATTGTACTAGGGGCCATGTGACATGACATTGTTGTAGGGTGTACATGACGACATTGTAGTAGGGTGTACGTGACATGACATTGTAGTAGGGTGTACGTGACATGACATTGAAGTAGGGTGTACATGACATGAGATTGAAGTAGGGTGTGTGTGACATGACATTGTAGTAGGGGTCATGTGACATGACATTGTAGTAGGGTGTGCATGACATGACATTGTTGTAGGGTGTGTGTGTGACATGACATTGTAGTAGGGTGTGTGTGTGACATGACATTGTAGTAGGGTGTGTGTGTGACATGACATTGTAGTAGGGGCCATGTGATATGACATTATAGTAGGGTGTGTGTGTGCCATGACATTGTGCTTGGGGCCATGTGACATGACATTGTAGTAGGGTGTGTGTGACATGACATTGTAGTAGGGGCCATGTGATATGACATTATAGTAGGGTGTGAGTGCCATGACATTGTGCTAGGGGCCATGTGACATGACATTGTAGTAGGGTGTGCATGACATGATATTGTACTAGGGGCCATGTGACATGACATTGTAGAAGAGATCATCCAACATGGCAATCTAGCATAAAGTTAGTGACTGGACAGTGTTGTACTTAATTAGGCATGATAAAGTTATGACAATTTAGAATTGAGTATGTTACAAGACATTGTAGAAGAGTTTATCTGACTTGACAGTGTAATAGGGAGTATGTGACATGACAGTATAGTATGTAGTCTGTGAAATGCTTTAGCTTATTCATTAGGGAATTTGTGATATGACAATCGATGTGAAAAATGTTACTCTTATGAAATTATTACAAAATGATACATTTTTTTTTAATTCAATAATATTCTTAAGATGTTTTTCACATACAAATTTGGAAAAAGTTTAATTTAGTCATGGAATATCTGTATATACTGGTTGGTGTATTTGATCCAACAAAATAGCATTATTCATATCAAATTCGAGTGGAAGAATTACAGATTGTCATAGTTTTTTCAGTTGAGAGAGAAATGATTTAAACAACAACCCTAAGACTTCTGGATCTAACATAGCCATTTCAAATCACTCAGGTTCATAAATCGATGGCAACACATTTACTATCTGGACTTCAAAGTTACAAGTTAACAACAATTAAGTGAATCTTGATTTGTTATGCCTGCTTTCAGAAATTAGAAGCAATTTAGCAATAATTTCAACCGCCTTTTCATCTTGGACTTCTTTTTTCATACATCAAATGGCAGAGATAGCTATTGTCACTATTCTATGTGTTATAAACCAACACAGTTAAAATTTGTGTCATTTAATGGATCATGGAAGGACACAAATCCTATATCATAATAAAATATTTTTATTATATTATTTGGTAAACTTTTAGTTCGATTAAATAGTTATCACCCAAAAAAACTCATCATCATAATGTAAACGTGAAAGCCAACAAGAAATAACCTGAATAAGCCAGTTTAATAATTTAGATTGCCTGATTCTTCACCTCTGACCTCATCACGTGATATAATTTTTTTTCAACCGACCAATCAGAATTCGTTATTTTGTATATCTAAACAAGAAAATTGCTGAATTGGAGACAGCTATATTTAAGCACAATAATACATATGTAAAACAAGTTTATTTTTTCAGTAATTTGTTTGTACTCATATCCTGTCACGTGTCTTTAAAAGGTTTTTCAACATAATAATCCACAGGAAGGATTTGTCTACTTTAATAAACAAAAACGAGCACCTAATGGGGATTCGAACCAGGGACCCTCGATACAGGAATTCGATGCTCTACCTCTGCACCACCGTCGCCCACTGATATCAACATGTGACTTATCCTATGATACAATTCATTATGCTGAAGACACAGCACTTGTTTATGTTTGGAAACTAGTTGAAACTAGTCCAGATTTCTGGTCATGAACGTTATTGCTATATATAGTCCAGATTTCTGGCTTCAAAGGCTGTTGCTACATTGACTGGCGCCTTAGAGTCCAGAGTCCATCGTGATTTTTACGTTACATTTCTGCGCACAGATTGACCACCTATGACACCATAAATATGCAATTGAATATGAAATCAAACATACCGATTTGGAGCTTAACCAATCTTTCGTTGTGTGAAGTCTTAAAAGTTTCACTATTGTATGAATATCCATGCAATGACCGAGCTAGGTTACATGGTTCGAAAAGTAGGACATCTCTTTAATTCCCACATACCACTGTGAGTACAGTGTACGCGAATGACAGGAGTGCAATATTTGTGAGCATTTGATACTATACTGTGACTAAAATCATTGATCCATATTTTCCTTATTTGATTCTTTAGTTTTGTTCTTACTTATTTGAAAAGATGGATTTACATGTAGATTCAGACTGTTGTACAACTTTTGATTGCAATTATTGATGTCCAAATGTTGAAAAAAGCTTTGTTCATGGATCATTATTGAGACTATTGCTATATATTGACCAACGCCTTCGAGTCCAGAGTCCATGGTGATTTTTACTTTCGATTTCTGCACACAGATTTTGACACATAGCGCAGCACAATGTATGTCGGTGTCCAAATGTTGAAAAAAAGCTTTTTTTACGATCATTATTGAGACTTTGAGGAAGCCTCCACCGCTTTAATGGCTCTACATAGGCAGTAAGAAAACTTATTGACTTTTTTTTGAGACATTTTTCATATTGTCCAAAGCACATTATGGTTATCAAATCAATAAAAAAAAGGAAAGTAATGATTTTGATCGCCGATTTCAAACTTGATTTAGACAACTGTTACATATGAATATAGCATGAGGGTAACTTTTTGTGTATTCGGTTGTATTGAGCATATTTGGGAGTATTACGGTGTATCGTGCTGACACCCGACATCAGATCGGTATGAATTATTGCTTGTAGAACGTCACAAACAGTGTTAAAAGGAAGTGAATTCTATGAAATTGAAATTATGTATTATCAACTAACAAACTTACCTTTATTATACTGTTAACGGAGCTGTCATTCCTTTATTCATATGATTTAGAACGATTTCTATGACAAATGTCACGAAAAGCATAGTTCCTGAATCCATTGTTTATAGATAAGTCCCGCAGAAAAAACTGATGAAACGACGATTTTGATTGGCCAACGATATCAAAAGTCCAGATGCTAAAAATAAATAACGGTTGACCGCTAATTCAACGGTCTACCGCTATTTATTAAGGGTATACCCTTATTTTTAACGGTTGACCGCTAAATTTGTTGGTATACCATTAAAATTAGCGGTAAACCGCCATTTTAAATGGAGGACCGCCATTTACAATTTCGGTCTATTTCGTACACCATATTGTTACGCAATAATACTCTATAGTGATATCAGCCCCCTTGGAGTATAGCGATGGTTTTGACGGTTAAAATAATAACAGACCAAAATGATGCTTATTCAAGTGAAATAGTAGTTTCTTATAGTTTGATACAACAAACCTATTGAAATACTTCTCTTTTTTATGTGTGTGTTTAAATCACTTAAATGTGCTTCTTCACAAATAAGAATATGAAAAAATAAATTAATTGTGCCTTTTGTGATTTCTGTACTGGCATATTCTATGTAAAAAAAAATCACTAACCTGTAGTTGTTAGGAATGGATTAAGAGCTAAATTGATTGTACACACACTGAATTGACTAAAAGATATTGATATCTGGTAAATGTCACATTTTGGACTTGAAGTTGCATTCTATTCAACAATTGTGAAAATTTGCATGAGCTCATGGTTGCGCATGTGGCCTTCTTTAATAGTTTTACAGAAAGACGATATGGGGGTTGTTATGTATAGCTATTAGGAGTTAAGCTGCTCTGACTCATATTTCAGCTCAAGATTTGTTTTTGCTCAAGTATTTAAACTGTCCATGACTATGTATTTATGCAGTTCATCATGCACATTATACATGAATTGATGAAGAAGTGCATATTTAAATTTTAATTTTAGCATATTTAGAGAATAAGTAAACAACTATTATAAAGTGGGGGAAAATGTCTTTGTTTATTATTTAGAAACTGCCTTATGTCTTCTGTAACAGATGTGACAAGTGGTTTAATTAATTAATTTACTTTATTAAAGTCTATAAAGTGAATATTTGGAAGTTGCCACTGTAATTCTTCCAACTCATCTTCATTATTTAATAGATCTCATGAATATATTATGTGTTTTTTTTTATATAAATATATTGTATAATCAGCCTGAGGCCTTTGTTTACAAAATAAAATCATATTCTAAAATATTCTAGGTCATAACTTCAGGATTAATACAGAAAGCTCTATATAGTTCAGACCTGCAGAAGCCTGTGTCCCTAATGACGGAACATACAAAGATTGGTGAGACACCTGGGCCTCAATAACAGGAGAAACACCAAGGTAGTTGTTACAATTAATCTTCTTATAGGTTACTGGGCTATTCATAAAGCTTCGCCATTCGCCATAGGCGAAAGTCAACTTGGTTTGGCGAAAAAAGAAATGTACCCTTTCGTCAATTTGGCGAAAGTAAAATTGACCCCATTTTGTATAGAGTCTGTAATGGCGAAAGTGGGAAGAATGGCTAAAGTCTTTTCGCCACTACGAGTGGTAATCATTAATTAAAATTGAATAGTTTGACGTTGAACAGCTTAAATATAAATAGAAGTGTTTGGTTCCTTAGCCGATTTTCTAGTGAAAGCGCTCTTTTAGAAAATCCGGAGACCAGACATTATGTATATTTCCAATAGCAACGTCTAATGAAAACGTTTAAACAGGCCGGTTCCCGGTTTCAGTTTATGTGTCACACTAAAGTCGGTACCAGAATAATAAAACGCACCAAAACGTTTTCGATACTTATTTCTGTAGCTCACTGCGTTAAAAAAAGATACTCATAAAGGTGATATGGGACTTATTGCAATAAAAAGCACGCGAATAAAAAACATTATTTGTGTGTAAACACATTCAATATATCAAGCGTTTTAAATGATTACATCGATGCAATATTAGAACGAAATTCCATGGTACGGAATTTACGGACAACGAAACAACAACAACAACAACATGAGGGAAAGGGACTCCCGGTGAAAAATGGTAATTAAAACAAACATTCAAGGAAATATAACCTTTTATGAGCATATCTTAATGCATTGGAACTCCCACATTTAGTAAAAAGAACGTCATTATTGTACAAGTACTGTCAACTTGCCAGTTCAATGACTCCCAGATCACGTAAACGCTGCAGCATACCCTGCAAACTTTAAGGTTAGATATTCTTTTTTAAAATGTTTAATTTATTTTGTTTTATTTACAATCAAAAGTTATTTTATATTCTTTTTTTAAATGTTTATTTTGTTTTATTTAAAAAATGAATCATGCCAGGTGCATGCATGCAAGTTTAATTATTTTCTGTCGTCTTTCTAACCCTGTCCCAAAGTTCTGTAAACATTTATTGAGGTATAGGATGTAGTACTCTACTAAGAACAACCACACAATGAAGTGGCTGATACAAGAACTGTTATTTATTTGTTCAATTTACACATCATTTATTTTATTATGTGATAAATACCATTCTAGCCTATTTCAATAATTGGTCTGTAAATTGAACAAATGAACTGTAATTTATATTTAATATTTCTGCTAAAATGGCTAAAAAGACTTAGCCAAATTTGGCTTTGCAAAAATCCAAGTGGCTAAAGAAAATTTGGGTAGCTTAGCCAAAATGGCTCATAATATTTTGGTCCAATGAAGAGCCCAGGGTTAATGTTGATATCGTTTTCTTTCCAGTTATATCTTATGGCATTTTCTCTAGTTATTTCTTTATATGAAGCATAAACATAACCTATCCTTGCATCCTGTTGTCTTAACACGTATTATACAATGTACAATGTTGTATCCAGGTGTGAGATAGATAGAGACTTAATGATCTAATTAAATATTGTTTAGAGTGCACAACTCGGCCACTGGTTTACAAGTGAGCAGATTGTCTTTTTACTGTTCTGTGATGGACTGTTTATTTTGGGTAAAAAGACAACAATGTGTGTTAATTATCAAAACCTATGAGAACTAGGCCCAAAAATAGAAATTAACATCTTGAACCCCTAGGTGTATATGGGTGATAGAACATTTTTGAAAGGAGGAAAACTTGCTTTTGTTTAGTCATTTTCTTTTTAATACATTGTTATGTTATTGATTCTAGCAGATGCACTAAAATGAGATTTTATTTGTTTATGAGTTGTTTTCCTTTGGTCTTTGGCCAATTTCATAGGAGATTTATGATTTGTTGTATTATTGTCTCTCTTCATTTATGCTTGCTGATAGTTTTGAGTGTCACTTTGGGAGGAACTTTGACATGATAAGGGTTTAATCATTAATTGATCATAATTCAATGGAGATTTTTAGGCCTTATAGTCAATCCAACCTGCTTCTGAAGATTTTAATCAATTAGATCTTGTTCACTAATTGTGTATTCAACTCTGGAAATGCGACTAATACAAACTCAAAGATGGATTACTTAAATAAAGCTTAATTTTATTTCAATGAACTTTTTCCATTGATATTTTACATAACTTTCTTATAACAATTTTCATTTATTTGCTGCTAACAATATTTGAAACATGTTTAAAAAATACTCTTTTTTTTTTCAATGTCTAAAAGACATTTGTTACGGCTACTTAGAGAACAGTTATTTTAGTAAAAAATGTTATGAATTAAATGGTTGTTTGGGGTCACTCGTTTTACCGGAATCGAGGTAAATTACCGGAATCGACATCATATTACCAGATTCGACATGGATTACTATATAAACTGATGTTTTCATTGATTTATGATGAAAAGTATAGCTTAATCAAGATTTTATTATGATTTGCATATTTAAATGACCTGTAAACAGAACATGTGATAAACCTCCGATTAACTTCTGGTCTAAAGGGATAATTTATTCTGCGGATAACGGGTATTAATTTTAGGAATGATAGTATAATTTCGATTAAAAAAAATGAAAGCAGTAATACTTTAACCGCCTTGCCACATGTGAATTCGAGACAAAAAAGTGTTACAAAGTATAAAAGAAGTGATATGCCTATCCCTACGATGTTACAAACGTCGGTTACATTTTTCTTTAAATTAAATTGGAAGTCGACGAGGATTTTGTAGATCGGAATCGACAGCATAATGACGAAATCAATCATAATAAAAAAATAAATGTCGATTCCGTTAAGTAACAAATCACTTTGAAGATGAACATCATCGGAATCGACAGCATGTTGATGGAATCGATCACAATCAAAATATGAATGTCGATTCTGTTAACAAATCACTGTGAAGATGGAGTAGATCGGAATGGACAGCATGTTGACGGAATCGATCGCATACATAAAATAAATGTCGATTCCGTTAATAAACAAATCACTGTGAAGATTGAGTAGATCGGAATCGACAGCATTTTGACAGAATCGATCACATACGTAAAATAAATGTCGATTCCGTTAATTAACAAATCAATGTTAACATGGAGTAGATCCGAATCGAGAGGATGTTGGCGGAATCGATCACATACAAAAAATAAATGTCGATTCCGTTAATTAACAAATCAATGTGAATATGGAGTAGATCCGAATCGACAGGATATTGACGGAATCGATCACATACAAAAAATAAATGTCGACTCCATTCGGGTCGTCATCATACAAGTAAATCTTGTTATACTTTTCCCCAAGCAGACACTTTCATCATCGATTATACACCTAATACTACTTAACATTCGTTGTTTCTTCTTATTTTCAAAGACATCATTTATATAAAAAAAATACGTAAGAAGCACGGGTAGATTGCGAGAATCAGTCGGAATCTACCCATGGATTCCTTTCCTCATAATTTTTCCTCAAGTATATACTTTCCATATTGGTGTGCGAATAAAGTATGTAAATATTTCATGCTTAATATTTTATCAACAAGACAACTTCATGAAAAAGCACCTTTTATGGAAATAAACACCTTTTAAGGATTATACAGGTCGATTCCGGTAATATGATGTCGATTCCGGTCGATTCCGGTAATTTACCTCGATTCCGGTAAAACGAGTGACCGGTTGTTTGAGGTTAAAAATAATGTTGTATTCTTTATGATCAGAATGTTGTATTGCATGATTTCATGATGACCTCTGACATTTAGATATAATGTGAAACCTCTATAGGATGAAACTCCATCATTATGACTGGTAATACCAGTTTACACAGGGGAATATACTTTGTTGGTCTTAAATGCCTTATTACGTACAAGTATTTACATTTTGCACTGACTCAATGTGACATGACAATTTACAACGATTTAAGTATCCTTACCTTTATCAGGACTAATTTTGATTTCAGGTTATGGTATTGAGAAATCTTGTTGTCAAGTCAACCAATGGTAAGTTATTTATCCTGTCACCAGGGCAATTTACAGACCAATATCAAAGTGCCGTATAACATTTTTGATATCCGTCACTAGATCATGTGATTGCTGTGCACATATCATGTCAGTATTGATTTTCTATTTTGTTTTATTTTTCTCATGTTTTATTACATTTTTTGTCTGTTTATTTGAATCCATATAGGTAACAGGATAAAAAAAATAGATGATTGGTATCTTTGAATAGGAAAGGTAATCAGATTATTATCTGAATTGCTTTCATCTCACCGGATAGTATACCTGCGCCTTGCCTGATAACATTTCCGATTCACAGAACCAACCATGGGTTCTCTATACTTAAGGTTCTTGTTGTAGAGGATATGAGACATTAATGGATATTGTAAGATTGAAACATTTAATTTCTGATGCTACTATTTTATATTGAAACATCCATACCATCCTTCTATCACAATGGTTTCTACTCAATATGACAATTGAGATGCTAGTTTAATACTTTACAACTGTCGTCTGCTATTGCAATCAAGGGAACTTTAAGATTTTCTGTGGGAGGAAATTAGTGTATACATTTGATGACATGAATAACTTTATACCCCAGGAGGAAATTAGTGTATACATTTGATGACATGAATAACTTTATACCCCAGCAGCCAGTGTTAAGTATTCTCCATTTCAACTTCTTTTCTAATTTTGAGAGCTATTGTAGATTTGAAAAGACTTAAGTCAAAATTAAGTCACAATGAGTAAATTTGTCCTAGAAATAAGGTCAGGTCCATTTCTTGCTCATGGCAATGAGGAATGCTATATTTATTCATTCATATCCTTTAATTTCTTAGACTTTTAACTTTGAATTGCTTTATATATTTCATTATTTTCGTTTGTTAGATGTAAAATACTGTAGAGAGTAGTTATGACATTGGCCCTGGACAAAACATATTTGATGTTTATATTATCAATAACTTGACAAGCAACATTTCATTTTCTCAAATGGCATCAAATGCTTTGTTATGAAGTTTGTTTTCTCTTTATTGATTCTTTTAGCGTGTATGAAGTTTAGACGAGTCTAGAGACAGTTTTTGGTTTTGCCCACAATGGTTAGAGCTTATTAAATTCACTCTCAATGATTTCTTTCTGGACACCATGCAGAACCTGCCCCGATTCATGGGTTGATTAGTTCCGGCCATTTTTCACCTAGCCTAACCTGGGGATTCAAACTCGGTACAAGAAGCAGACCCTCTACCACTGCACCACTGTTGCCCACTATTGACTCTACAAAAGTCTCAAGCTGCTTTCAGGAATAATTCCAGATTCACTCAAATCTATGTGTGAACCATTTGATTTTACTATCATTGTGTTTTATTTCAAACAAAAGCTTTAGTTCACTGCTGGCTATGAATAAAGGGTTTTGTGGTATTCTTTGATAGTATCAGATACTATTTGTTGTTGGCATAGACGATTATAACCAGGCCAGCTCTTCCTCTCTTCCATGTATCATTACTGTTTATACTTCAGCCAACTCTGAGATCTCTGCTGACAAGTCTAGTGTGGGAGGCCAAGAGAAGGGTGTTAATGTCAGTTAACGTCCTGTATTACAGAGTGTGGTGACGCCAAATGATGGCTACTCTCTATATACTTGTAACCCTTAAAGTGCTGGAAAAGACTTCATGTTTCATAAACACAATGTTATTGTTCAAATTTTCTAATTATCTCTTGTTATTGCCTTCAACTTTAACATGTCATGATAAGGGAATGTTTTACTCTCACAGGCATGACGAGTGAAATACAGACATGTGGTAGTGAGAAATGGCTTAGATAACTACATACAAAAAGACAACATCACCCAGAAATGTGTTTTCATGTAACAGAGACTTGATAATGTAATGTGAATAATTCCTGACAAGTACTTAGATTTTGATCTTTTTTGACTCAAAAGAAATGATTCGTTAGGTACAGAAAAAGATCATCTTTGATTTTGATAATGTGAATATATTTTTTACGTACCTTCTTATAAAGGGACTATTCCACAGTTTGTGTCATGTGAATAACAATCATTAAAATAGGGGATTTAAAGAATCTTTGTCACTCTACAAAAAGCATGACAATTTTTATGTTGCTAAAAACCTGAATGGCTTTCC
>OX401413.1:22310291-22344094 GCA_947846245.1 Cerastoderma edule | reverse complement strand
TGAGAGTGGATCTAATGAGACCTTCTTTTCGCATTGATTTTGAAAGGTCCGCGCCCCATTTTAACAAATCTAGGTACTTTGTTTCGACACGCATAGATCTGTGAAATATTGATAGAAATGCTTGCGATTGGTTCCGTTTTACTTGAAATTGGCTTAGAAACTTAAGAAAAATTTATCGGAGCAATATATTGAGATTTTGATTTTTATTTTTAGATAAACCAGTTTATTTTGAATATCTCCAGAAGTATTGGGATAAGGACCCTGAAATTTCTCCCACAAGTTGATCTACTCATTAGAAGCTTATGGCTGTAAAGATTTTATTCATTTTTAATTTTTTTTTAATTTTGATTATTTTTGTAAAATATTATGTGACGAGTCGGGCCGAGTGACGTCCCCTGAATAGGAATAGGCGGTGTTGATGCGGAATTTGGTCGTCTGCTACAATTTTTTGAACATTGCGATTGATTGGGATTATATCTACACAGAGGACAGTAGAATTTGATTATGATTAGTTAAGATTTGGATAATTTTCATTGAAATACATACATATAAATATATATATTTATTTATAACTTCATAATTTTGCTAATAGTAAATTTGGTACTGTGTCGGTTGCGAACCATTTTATGTTGGTCGCATCAGGAAACAGTCGAAAACAGTATAATTCATGAGAATGGGGAATGTATTATAAGGAAAGACTGTGTTAATGCCCAGGGTTATGGTCAATTCAGATATAAGGATCCGGTGGCTAGTCCCACGGCGGAGCACAAGACTCGAACAGCACACCGAGTTGCCTTGATGGCTAAACTAAAGAATTTTTCGATTTCAGCTTGGTACCACGCATCACATCTTGGCAACAATAAGCTCTGCGTCAACACGGATCACCTTGTATTTGAAACCAGCCATAATAATTGCCTGCGGAGGACATGTTTTCGGGTTGGAAAGTGCAACGGCCATTTCGACCAAGAAGGGAAACGGACTGCCGGATGCCTTGTGGATCTTTGAAATTACCTCGTAAGTATGTGATATTTGATTTCAATATGATTGATTTCAGGTTTGGGGCTTGTTGGGCAGTCGGTCGGTTTGTTATATGTATTCAGATAGGGCAGGGGAGGGATGGGGGGGGTATGAGGTGATGATGATAATGATTTTGATGACTTTTTTCTTCATGATTTTTTTTTTTGTAAATACCGTTTCGGCCGGCAGCAGGCCATCATCAGGGGTTTTGCCTTTAACCCGACTGTTGTTGTTGTTGTTGTTGTAGTTGTTTATGGGTCATTTATTTTAATCAATTGAATATAAATAAAGTATGTTTTATTAGTTTTTGTTTAAATCCAGCTGACCTTTCGCATACTCGTACTCTTATCGACTTCCTATACCTAACCCGGCCCTAGCTCTTGTGTACTGGTACTCAAGATTTGCTCTTCTTTCTTTTCGTTTGGTTTTTAAATTGTGCAGACTTCTCTCTGATTTTCTTTTTTGTGTCGTCTTTCGAAATCTTTACTAGATAATTGGTTGCCTTTGGTGACAATGGTCTGCCAGTTATCGATGAAACTTTTGTTTGAATCGCTTTTTTCCAAACTATTGTTTACTTGTATCCTATACACTATATACTTGTAGCTGCTGTGGTTTTCTATTGCAACCCCGTATGCCTGGGATGCCGCCTGGCCTGGCTATTTAAAAGAAGATACCATTCTGTTAGCGTTGTATCTGCAGTCGAAGCTGAAACGTCGAGTTGGCGTGGACTGATGGCCCCGGTAAGTCGGTTTTGTTCTACAACCCATTTTCTTTATTGGCCATGTCTTCTTCATTTAACGAAATAGTCTTTGTGGCTGCCACACTGGGCAGTTTGTGGAGATGGCTTTTAGCAGGTGGGGGTATATCTAGTGAACTCGGCATGATGTTTGCCTTGTGTGGACCGATAGATGTGTCTTGTATAGCCGAGGCCAGCAACATATTAATAGCCGCCCCACGCCCCTTTCCGTCACAGGATCTGTAGGTTTTGCAGGTTGGTGATACAAAGCAACATGATTGGCAAGCAAACTGATGGTCGGAGCCTAAGCCAACTTTTCTCTCGCTCGGCAGCACTAGGTTGATGTTCTCACAGTGGTCAGGGAAGTTCTGGTAACAGCGGAGGACTTCATTCATTATTGTTGAAAGCAGGCTTAAATCAATAATGCGGTTTCCAAGGAATTCATGGTTTTTGGTCTGTAATTTTCTTGTCTCGGATCGAAGTACTGGCTTCTGCTTAACTACAGATATTTGTTCGGTCTGATCGCTAATAGCTGAGCTTGTTCCGGGCTGGTTATCATCTTCAACACGTCTCTTTCGGGTAGGAACAGATGCCTTTCCCTGCTCGTAAAGGCTTCCTGCGGCTCGTCTTTTTAATTTTCCTTTGGCCATAGTAGCATATAGAAATCTTAAATTTGAATGGCTTTGTTCTGGCCATGATCTTGTTATATAGTCCTACAGTGTATTTGACAAGAATTCAGGAGAAGCCAGTAAGACTGGGCATGACATTAACTAGTGTATCATCTCAGGGTGGCAGGTAGAGGATGTGGGATATGGGGGTGAAAGGTGTGAAAAGTCAACACCATTCCCTCTCAATTCTTTCACCCTTGGACCAAGTGGGTTTTTTCAGTCTCAAATATGATTTATGTATTATATGTAATGCAAATTAATGACAAAACATTATAAATATTATGTTTTATTTGAAAATAACATATGAAATGTTGAAAAAATATGGAAAAAAGGCGCCTTTTTTTGATAAATTCACTACCCTATTACTCCCATGTCAGTCTGTAAGAGACAAAAAGATCATTTTTAGATAGAACAATATGTTTCCAAGCTGAAAATTCTGGTTTGGTGAGAATTCATAGATTTTTTAATGAATGAGAGTGGATCTAATGAGACCTTCTTTTCGCATTGATTTTGAAAGGTCCGAGCCCCATTTTAACAAATCAAGGTACTTTGTTTCGACACGCATAGATCTGTGAAATATTGATAGAAATGCTTGCGATTGGTTCCGTTTTACTTGAAATTGGCTTAGAAACTTAAGAAAAATTTATCGGAGCAATATATTGAGATTTTGATTTTTATTTTGGTCAGAGTACACTGAAGAATTACTTCCGGAGGTCGTTGTACAGTAAAAAGTAGTTCTTGAAAATTTAGAATGATACTTTGAGTGTTGATTTTATGCTTTATGGACATAAGAAGGGGTGTTTTTGACTGTTTTTGATATTTTGTGTGTGTTGGCCATGTTTTAAACCCTTGGTTTGTTGTATTTTCCAGAACTACTTCTCGCGGAAGGCGAAGCGCTGAGGGAGACGTCCTTCGCTGACCCACCCATTTTTGTAGGCGATTTAAGAGGTAGGTAAAAAGTAATGGCCGGAAGTGAAAAAAGTAGCTGATCTTCGGCATATCAGATTATTGAATTCTGATTGGGAACGGAGTGTGGAATAATGAAACAACAAGGATTAACTCTGAATCTTTTCATGGAAGGTACTGTGAACATGCCAAAATGACTGTTTTTGTATAGAACAAAGAAGGGCTAAATGAAGGGAGACTCTGACCTAGATAAACCAGTTTATTTTGAATATCTCCAGAAGTATTGGGATAAGGACCCTGAAATTTCTCCCACAAGTTGATCTACTCATTAGAAGCTTATGGCTGTAAAGATTTGATTCATTTTTAATTTTTTTTTAATTTTGATGATTTTTGTAAAATATTATGTGACGAGTCGGGCCGAGTGACGTCCCCTGAATAGGAATAGGCGGTGTTGATGCAGAATTTGGTCGTCTGCTACAATTTTTTGGACATTGCGATTGATTGGGATTATATTCACACAGAGGACAGTAGAATTTGATTATGATTAGTTAAGATTTGGATAATTTTCATTGAAATACATACATATAAATATATATATTTATTTATAACTTCATAATTTTGCTAATAGTACCCTATACTGTGTTTGTCATGGAATCATTTTATGTTGAATGTGAACAGAAATTGAATGAAAACAGTATAATTCATGAGAATGGGGAATGTATTATATGGAAAGACTGTGTTAATGCCCAGGGTTATGGTCAATTCAGATATAAGGATCCGGTGGCTAGTCCCACGGCTGAGCACAAGACTCGAACAGCACACCAAGTTGCCTTGATGGCTAAACTAAAGAATTTTTCGATTTCAGCTTGGTACCACGCATCACATCTTTGCAACAATAAGCTCTGCGTCAACACGGATCACCTTGTATTTGAAACCAGCCATAATAATTGCCTGCGGAGGACATGTTTTCGGGTTGGAAAGTGCAACGGCCATTTCGACCAAGAAGGGAAACGGACTGCCGGATGCCTTGTGGATCTTTGAAATTACCTCGTAAGTATGTGATATTTGATTTCAATATGATTGATTTCAGGCTTGGGGCTTGTTGGGCAGTCGGTCGGTTTGTTATATGTATTCAGATAGGGCAGGGGAGGGGGGGTATGAGGTGATGATGATAATGATTTTGATGACTTTTTTCTTCATGGTTTTTTATTTTGTAAATACCGTTTCGGCCGGCAGCAGGCCATCATCAGGGGTTTTGCCTTTAACCCGACTGTTGTTGTTGTTGTTGTTGTAGTTGTTTATGGGTCATTTATTTTAATCAATTGAATATAAATAAAGTATGTTTTATTAGTTTTTGTTTAAATCCAGCTGACCTTTCGCATACTCATACTCTTATCGACTTCCTATACCTAACCCGGCCCTAGCTCTTGTGTACTGGTACTCAAGATTTGCTCTTCTTTCTTTTCGTTTAGTTTTGAATTGTGCAGACTTCTCTCTGATTTTCTTTTTTGTGTCGTCTTTCGAAATCTTTACTAGATAATTGGTTGCCTTCGGTGACAATGGTCTGCCAGTTATCGATGAAACTTTTGTTTGAATCGCTTTTTTCCAAACTATTGTTTACTTGTATACTATACACTATATACTTGTAGCTGCTGTGGTTTTCTATTGCAACCCCGTATGCCTGGGATGCTGCCTGGCCTGGCTTAAAAGAAGATACCATTCTGTTAGCGTTGTATCTGCAGTCGAAGGAAACGTCGAGTTGGCGTGGATCATTTGCCCCGGTAAGTCGGTTTTGTTCTACAACCCATTTTCTTTTATTGGCCATGTCTTCTTCATTTAACGAAATAGTCTTTGTTGCTGCCACACTGGTGAGTTTGTGGAGATGGCTTTTAGCAGGTGGTGGTATATCTAGTGAACTCAGCATGATGTTTGCCTTGTGTGGACCGATAGATGTGTCTTGTATAGCCGAGGCCAGCAACATATTAATAGCCGCCCCACGCCCTTTCCGTCACAGGATCTGTAGGTTTTGCAGGTTGGTGATACAAAGCAACATGATTGGCAAGCAAACTGATGGTCTGAGCCTAAGCCAACTTTTCTCTCGCTCGGCAGCACTAGGTTGATGTTCTCACAGTGGTCAGGGAAGTTCTGGTAACAGCGGAGGACTTCATTCATTATTGTTGAAAGCAGGCTTAAATCAATAATGCGGTTTCCAAGGAATTCATGGTTTTTGGTCTGTAATTTTCTTGTCTCGGATCGAAGTACTGGCTTCTGCTTAACTACAGATATTTGTTCGGTCTGATCGTTAATAGCTGAGCTTGTTCCGGGCTGGTTATCATCTTCAACACGTCTCTTTCGGGTAGGAACAGATGCCTTTCCCTGCTCGTAAAGGCTTCCTGCGGCTCGTCTTTTTAGTTTTCCTTTGGCCATAGTAGCAGATAGAAATCTTAAATTTGAATGGCTTTGTTCTGGCCATGATCTTGTTATATAGTCCTACAGTGTATTTGACAAGAATTCAGGAGAAGCCAGTAAGACTGGGCATGACATTAACTAGTGTATCATCTCAGGGTGGCAGGTAGAGGATGTGGGATATGGGGGTGAAAGGTGTGAAAAGTCAACACCATTCCCTCTCAATTCTTTCACCCTTGGACCAAGTGGTTTTTTTCAGTCTCAAAT
This sequence comes from Cerastoderma edule, assembly GCA_947846245.1. NCBI lineage: Eukaryota > Metazoa > Mollusca > Bivalvia > Cardiida > Cardiidae > Cerastoderma > Cerastoderma edule. The sequence goes on along the minus strand of OX401413.1, from coordinate 22,338,094 downwards.
ATGATTTATGTATTATATGTAATGCAAATTAATGACAAAACATTATAAATATTATGTTTTTATTTGAAAATAACATATGAAATGTTGAAAAAATATGGAAAAAAGGCGCCTTTTTTTGATAAATTCACTACCCTATTACTCCCATGTCAGTCTGTAAGAGACAAAAAGATCATTTTTAGATAGAACAATATGTTTCCAAGCTGAAAATTCTGGTTTGGTGAGAATTCATAGATTTTTTAATGAATGAGAGTGGATCTAATGAGACCTTCTTTTCGCATTGATTTTGAAAGGTCCGAGCCCCATTTTAACAAATCAAGGTACTTTGTTTCGACACGCATAGATCTGTGAAATATTGATAGAAATGCTTGCGATTGGTTCCGTTTTACTTGAAATTGGCTTAGAAACTTAAGAAAAATTTATCGGAGCAATATATTGAGATTTTGATTTTTATTTTGGTCAGAGTACACTGAAGAATTACTTCCGGAGGTCGTTGTACAGTAAAAAGTAGTTCTTGAAAATTTAGAATGATACTTTGAGTGTTGATTTTATGCTTTATGGACATAAGAAGGGGTGTTTTTGACTGTTTTTGATATTTTGTGTGTGTTGGCCATGTTTTAAACCCTTGGTTTGTTGTATTTTCCAGAACTACTTCTCGCGGAAGGCGAAGCGCTGAGGGAGACGTCCTTCGCTGACCCACCCATTTTTGTAGGCGATTTAAGAGGTAGGTAAAAAGTAATGGCCGGAAGTGAAAAAAGTAGCTGATCTTCGGCATATCAGATTATTGAATTCTGATTGGGAACGGAGTGTGGAATAATGAAACAACAAGGATTAACTCTGAATCTTTTCATGGAAGGTACTGTGAACATGCCAAAATGACTGTTTTTGTATAGAACAAAGAAGGGCTAAATGAAGGGAGACTCTGACCTAGATAAACCAGTTTATTTTGAATATCTCCAGAAGTATTGGGATAAGGACCCTGAAATTTCTCCCACAAGTTGATCTACTCATTAGAAGCTTATGGCTGTAAAGATTTGATTCATTTTTAATTTTTTTTGAATTTTGATGATTTTTGTAAAATATTATGTGACGAGTCGGGCCGAGTGACGTCCCCTGAATAGGAATAGGCGGTGTTGATGCAGAATTTGGATGTCTGCTACAATTTTTTGGACATTGCGATTGATTGGGATTATATTCACACAGAGGACAGTAGAATTTGATTATGATTAGTTAAGATTTGGATAATTTTCATTGAAATACATACATATAAATATATATATTTATTTATAACTTCATAATTTTGCTAATAGTACCCTATACTGTGTTTGTCATGGAATCATTTTATGTTGAATGTGAACAGAAATTGAATGAAAACAGTATAATTCATGAGAATGGGGAATGTATTATATGGAAAGACTGTGTTAATGCCCAGGGTTATGGTCAATTCAGATATAAGGATCCGGTGGCTAGTCCCACGGCTGAGCACAAGACTCGAACAGCACACCAAGTTGCCTTGATGGCTAAACTAAAGAATTTTTCGATTTCAGCTTGGTACCACGCATCACATCTTTGCAACAATAAGCTCTTCGTCAACACGGATCACCTTGTATTTGAAACCAGCCATAATAATTGCCTGCGGAGGACATGTTTTCGGGTTGGAAAGTGCAACGGCCATTTCGACCAAGAAGGGAAACGGACTGCGGATGCCTTGTGGATCTTTGAAATTACCTCGTAAGTATGTGATATTTGATTTCAATATGATTGATTTCAGGCTTGGGGCTTGTTGGGCAGTCGGTCGGTTTGTTATATGTATTCAGATAGGGGGGGGGGGGTATGAGGTGATGATGATAATGATTTTGATGACTTTTTTCTTCATGGTTTTTTATTTTGTAAATACCGTTTCGGCCGGCAGCAGGCCATCATCAGGGGTTTTGCCTTTAACCCGACTGTTGTTGTTGTTGTTGTTGTAGTTGTTTATGGGTCATTTATTTTAATCAATTGAATATAAATAAAGTATGTTTTATTAGTTTTTGTTTAAATCCAGCTGACCTTTCGCATACTCATACTCTTATCGACTTCCTATACCTAACCCGGCCCTAGCTCTTGTGTACTGGTACTCAAGATTTGCTCTTCTTTCTTTTCGTTTAGTTTTTAAATTGTGCAGACTTCTCTCTGATTTTCTTTTTTGTGTCGTCTTTCGAAATCTTTACTAGATAATTGGTTGCCTTCGGTGACAATGGTCTGCCAGTTATCGATGAAACTTTTGTTTGAATCGCTTTTTTCCAAACTATTGTTTACTTGTATACTATACACTATATACTTGTAGCTGCTGTGGTTTTCTATTGCAACCCCGTATGCCTGGGATGCTGCCTGGCCTGGCTTAAAAGAAGATACCATTCTGTTAGCGTTGTATCTGCAGTCGAAGGAAACGTCGAGTTGGCGTGGATCATTTGCCCCGGTAAGTCGGTTTTGTTCTACAACCCATTTTCTTTTATTGGCCATGTCTTCTTCATTTAACGAAATAGTCTTTGTTGCTGCCACACTGGTGAGTTTGTGGAGATGGCTTTTAGCAGGTGGTGGTATATCTAGTGAACTCAGCATGATGTTTGCCTTGTGTGGACCGATAGATGTGTCTTGTATAGCCGAGGCCAGCAACATATTAATAGCCGCCCCACGCCCTTTTCCGTCACAGGATCTGTAGGTTTTGCATGTTGGTGATAAAAAGCAACATGATTGGCAAGCAAACTGATAATCTGAGCCTAAGCCAACTTTTCTCTCGCTCGGCAGCACTAGGTTGATGTTCTCACAGTGGTCAGGGAAGTTCTGGTAACAGCGGAGGACTTCATTCATTATTGTTGAAAGCAGGCTTAAATCAATAATGCGGTTTCCAAGGAATTCATGGTTTTTGGTCTGTAATTTTCTTGTCTCGGATCGAAGTACTGGCTTCTGCTTAACTACAGATATTTGTTCGGTCTGATCGTTAATAGCTGAGCTTGTTCCGGGCTGGTTATCATCTTCAACACGTCTCTTTCGGGTAGGAACAGATGCCTTTCCCTGCTCGTAAAGGCTTCCTGCGGCTCGTCTTTTTAGTTTTCCTTTGGCCATAGTAGCAGATAGAAATCTTAAATTTGAATGGCTTTGTTCTGGCCATGATCTTGTTATATAGTCCTACAGTGTATTTGACAAGAATTCAGGAGAAGCCAGTAAGACTGGGCATGACATTAACTAGTGTATCATCTCAGGGTGGCAGGTAGAGGATGTGGGATATGGGGGTGAAAGGTGTGAAAAGTCAACACCATTCCCTCTCAATTCTTTCACCCTTGGACCAAGTGGTTTTTTTCAGTCTCAAATATGATTTATGTATTATATGTAATGCAAATTAATGACAAAACATTATAAATATTATGTTTTTATTTGAAAATAACATATGAAATGTTGAAAAAATATGGAAAAAAGGCGCCTTTTTTTGATAAATTCACTACCCTATTACTCCCATGTCAGTCTGTAAGAGACAAAAAGATCATTTTTAGATAGAACAATATGTTTCCAAGCTGAAAATTCTGGTTTGGTGAGAATTCATAGATTTTTTAATGAATGAGAGTGGATCTAATGAGACCTTCTTTTCGCATTGATTTTGAAAGGTCCGAGCCCCATTTTAACAAATCAAGGTACTTTGTTTCGACACGCATAGATCTGTGAAATATTGATAGAAATGCTTGCGATTGGTTCCGTTTTACTTGAAATTGGCTTAGAAACTTAAGAAAAATTTATCGGAGCAATATATTGAGATTTTGATTTTTATTTTGGTCAGAGTACACTGAAGAATTACTTCCGGAGGTCGTTGTACAGTAAAAAGTAGTTCTTGAAAATTTAGAATGATACTTTGAGTGTTGATTTTATGCTTTATGGACATAAGAAGGGGTGTTTTTGACTGTTTTTGATATTTTGTGTGTGTTGGCCATGTTTTAAACCCTTGGTTTGTTGTATTTTCCAGAACTACTTCTCGCGGAAGGCGAAGCGCTGAGGGAGACGTCCTTCGCTGACCCACCCATTTTTGTAGGCGATTTAAGAGGTAGGTAAAAAGTAATGGCCGGAAGTGAAAAAAGTAGCTGATCTTCGGCATATCAGATTATTGAATTCTGATTGGGAACGGAGTGTGGAATAATGAAACAACAAGGATTAACTCTGAATCTTTTCATGGAAGGTACTGTGAACATGCCAAAATGACTGTTTTTGTATAGAACAAAGAAGGGCTAAATGAAGGGAGACTCTGACCGGTATTGGTGTTTTTATAAATAATATCTTTTTTTTTTCATTTATATCTTTCATTGTTTCACATAAGATTTCTTATGATGCAAAGTATTCAATTTCATTCTGAGGAAGATTTAGATCCATATAATACAATGTCGCAAACGTACGTTGTCGCAAATATGCGTCAACTGTATCCATTTGGTCGTCATAATTTTGATCCATTACTAGCTCAACCCAAAAATGGTGGAGAATTGCAGACGAACTCAACAGTGTGAAAGGATTTGTTTAGGGTCTTAGATTTGAGTAAAAAGGTGAAAATATCGGGGTAGGTATTTGTCATTATTTCTTTGTTGCTTTCCTTCATTGCATGTTGGAAAATCTGATTTAAGAAATATTGATATGTGGAAAAACTATCTTTAAATCATGTTTTTTGCACAATTTCAAAATCTTGATAAAAGGCTATGCTTATTGTTTTCCTTTTCTTTTCAAAAATAAATCGTTTGCTGTTTTGACTGTTTTGTAGGAGAATTATATTAGTTTATGTGAGTAAATCTGGCAGTTTCAAATATCAGATATCTTGTAATGTTTTCTTTTATAATTTATCAAGATAGCATAATTAAAAAAAATTAAAGAATCATAAATTTTGTTTCCATTGTTTTATATTCATAATTAATTATGCATTTAGGACTGATCAGCAACTTATCGACATGTACGCATTCAGTCAGAAGGTTATTGGTCAATAATGATGTAGAGGACTCTGTCAGCATTCAAACAGAAATGAATTAAAATCTAAACATTAAGTAAATTGCAAATTAAGCAATTAACCTTCTATTTTAATCATAGTAGCACAAGATTTCTTTTAAAGTTTAATTTCTCGATTTTTTAAGTGTTGGTTAGCAATTGGTTTGTGTAAGAAGCTGACCAGTGCTTTGCTGACCAAGGTATATTTTTTATGACTCCCACTGACTGACTGATAAGAACTGATAATCCATAAACAGCTCCTAATATAACCAAAACAATGTAGAAAAAGAGGTAATTCAGAAAAAGAAGCTGGTTCTACCAAATTCAAGCAGACTTTTATTTTTCATTCTTTAAATCAGAGACATAGATAACAGAGATTGGCAACTCCGGAATTATCGCCAAACTCTTGTGTGCCGCGAGGTTCTGCGAGATAAGGAGAGTGCGTACCTGTTTATCCGTTGTCACGGGAGATGTCAAGCGAAATTGATACTTCTTTATTACAGTAAAATAGCTTTGTTTTGGTTATCTGATTGGTTATCTGAAACAACTTCTGGACATTTTGTTTTATTTTCATTTTATTAAATTGATTTTACATTAAAAACAAAACAAAAAGTTCCAGTAGGCCTTCTTTTTTAATGACAGGCTTGATTACCATGCAATTCAGAATTGTACTTATAACGACAATGTCTTTCAAGCAAAGGTTTAAATAATATTTTGTAATAAATCAAGTGACTCTATTTAGTTGCAGTTAATAACCAAAGCATGAACTTTCCACTAAGACATGATAGTTTTCGTCAATATTAAAAGATTGCTTTCTTACTTCATTTCATTTATTCTGTGTCGTAAAACTGTTTACAGTGCTCATTTTGTGTAAACAAAACACATTTTTCATCATGACATTATTTCAAGCCAAATGTTTCAATTTAAGAAAATTAAAAGTATTTTATGATGTTAAAATGCATGTGATGAGAATTTTTGTAAAAGTGGTTTTAGTAAACGAAAGGACACGTAAGAAATGTCATGCTGCTGACCGAATGATTTTATAAAAAAGAAATGTGAGCTTTTTGGATGTTAAGCTTAAGCAAATAGTGTGTCTTGCAACTTCGTTTTTATTATCATTTCTCAACGAGAAATTAAGTCAAAGCACACTACTTTCAAAACCAGACAGACGCTTTATACAGAACAAATCCTCCCTCAATTTGAATGAGGTGTCAGAGAGTGGACACAGGGTTAGCGCCACACACTTCTTGTGTAATCGCCCTGGCATCAAAAGGTTTTATGACATCAAACTACATATTTTATGGGGTGGCAATTTACAATCATAGCCTGTATTGTCCACTGCCGTGATTGACTCTATCACCCTTCATTCTTCAAATGACACATTTCACTTGACATATTTGCAAGCGATCGGAATTAAGAAGAAGTATGACGAAAAAGGAAATATCGTGGTGTTGATTAAGAAGATCTATCCATTTTTTTTTCCATTAATTGAATGGATTTTCTTCTTCTTATATAGGAATATCACTTTGAAAATACGGGAAACTATAGAACTTAGCCAGCATTTAATACGGGATCAATTCAAACTCATTCAGACGTTTTCAGTAATAACACGTTTGATAAAATCCAAGTCACACAATTAAAGTTTTAATTGATGCAAAAATGAAAGATTTTGATTGAAAATAAAATGGCTGAAATCATGATTATGCTTGTGTGGTAAAGCAAACCTGGTATAACTTCGTTATAAACACGACAATCACCATAAATAAGCGGGTAACCATAAAACAAAAATAACACTTCAGGAAAATGTCAAGTACGATATGATCCAGTGCATGGTTTTTTAGTTTTACTTGCTATGTTACAACTTTGTTATATTTTGGTTGAAAATCAAGATGGCTGAACTCATTAAGGTAGTAAATGGGACATATTTAGTACGCAATAACTTCTAAATGACAAAGAATATCAGACTGAAAATTTGGAAATCAACAAAATCATATTATCCCATTAAAGTGGACATAAATCAGAAATGTTTGAATAATCCTCTGTTAAAACATTTTACTTTGTACAAGTATGAAATATTTTGGTTGAAAATAAAATGGTCAAAGTCATGATCATGCGTGTGTGGTTCAGTAAACCTGGTATAACTTCGTTATGGAAGCGAAGATTACTTTTAAAATGCGGGCAACCATAGAACAAAAATAACACTTTAGGAAAATACCAAGTATGATATGATCCAGTGCATAGTTTTTTAGTTTTACTGTGCACAACTTTGTTAATTTTTGGTTGGAAATCAAGATGGCTGAACTCATTAAGGTAGTAAATGGGATATATTTAGTACGCAATAACCTCTAAATGACAAAGAATGTCAGACTGAAAATTTGGAAATGTAGAAAAACAAACCCTTACTTTAAAATGGACTTGAATTGGAAATGTTTGAATAAACCTCCATTAAAACATTTTACTTTGTACAAGTATGAAATATTTTGGTTGAAAATAAAATGGCCGAAATCATGATCATGCTTGTGTGGTTAAGTAAACCTGGCATAACTTCGTTATGGAAGCGAAGATTACTATAAAAATGCGGGCAACCATAAAACAAAAATGACACTTCAGGAAAATGTCAAGTATGATATGATCCAGCTCATAGTTTTTTAGTTTTACTGTGCATAACTTTGTTAATCTTTGCTTGTAAATCAAGATGGTTAAACTCGTTAGGGTCGTAAAAGGGACATATTCAGTACGGAATAACTTCTAAATGACTAGGAATATCAAACTGAAAATTTGGAAATGTAGAAAAACAAACCCTTACTTTAAAATGGACTTGAATTGGAAATGTTTGAAAAACCCTCCTTTAGAACAGTTTGAATCTAAAACTACTCAATTATCACGTTTATCGCACAAAACCACGAAATTGCGAACAATTCGATCAAGTTTGTCGCAGTTTGCCATGTTTCTTTCTTTGATAATCGCTTGCTGATCGGTCTTGTTGGATGGAGAAACTTTCTAACAATAACAATATAGTAAATTCGGTAAGAAAATAATTTAATTATGACTTAAAACACGCTTAAAGGTGTGTTGCCTATTTCGCGTTTAGTTGAAAATAGCGTCGATAGACTGATCTCGAAAGGTCTCGCTAAATAACGCGTCATGCGAAATATCGCAGAAACCGGCTATAGGTAAAGAAGGAGTTGCCAATCTCTGTTATCTATGTCTCTGTTTAAATCTTGAAATTTTTCCTAACATGGTTTTGTGAAAAAAAATCTTGACTAAATGTCATGCATTTTTTATTTCATTGTAAAAATGTGTTTGATGTTTTTGGTTAAAGTATCACTGTTATTGTTTTTAATAAAGGAGTATTATATCAGTTGATGTGAGTAATTTTATTTGGCATTTTAAGGTATCTTTTTTCCCCATTTTTATACATACAATTAATTTAGTTTGCATCTATTTTAAGAAATTAAAGTGGTATACATTTTGTCAACATTGTAATACATATTCATCATTAGAAAAAAAAGAAAAACTGTTGGATTTGGCAATATGTTGACATGAATGCAGTCAGTCAGCAGAACTGGCCAACAAAGATGGAGAACGGCTCTGTCAGCATTCAAACAAAAATAAATTAATAATAAACAGAAGTTTAATGCAAAAACAAGCACTTTAAAAACCCTTTCTTTGTTTGAGTAAAACAAATACATTCTAACAATTCCTATTTTGTATTAGGACAAGATTATGTGTTGGTAAGCATTATTAGTTTAATATTATTTATTCTACATGGATTGTGAAACAAGTTCTTACAACTTGGATTAATCACTCTCGATTCTGCTTCCTCGATACATAACCAGTGCTTGCGCCGAATGTGGATTAATGAAAGTTAGCAAGGCAGATCCCGGTTTCCATGGGATTCTAACCCACGATTGTCGTATCCAGAAGTCGACGCTCTACCCCTGGACCACTGTCCTCCACATTATTCCACATTAAGCATTTATTATTCAATGGTCTTAAAAGCTGACCAATGTTTTGCTGACCACATTAATGTTGATGACCCCTTTCAAAAACCTTATAAACAGTCTTTTTATTAGGTCTTTGCCCCCATTGACTGACTGATAAGAATTTATATGCAATAAACAGCTTCTCAAATCAAAACGATACAAAAAGAAGTAGCTGGCTTCATCATAGTCCAAATGCCTAAGGATAATAAGTTTTCTTTTCGTTGATCTGTCTTTTCATTCCTAATTTTTTTATTTAAATCCATTTTTTTTTGTATTCATTGAAGGGACTTACTCAGACATTTGTGCTCTTGGATTAATAAATGTTATAAACTTGATATAAACACTCATTGTTACTAAACTAAGACAACATCCAATTTCATTTCTTCTAAGTGTATTTTTTAGCTTCTCAAAATTGGCAGAAGGAATTTTTTCCAGGAATCATTTCATTCTTGTGGTTGACCATTATATAGGATGAGTTTATTCTGATTTGCATTAAAATTACGTTTTAATATTAATTCAATTCTGATTGAATATTGATAGAACAATTCTTCTGACTGACTGCTTCCATGTCAAGAAATTGCTGACCAATCCTGTGGATCAATCAACACATTTATTATTTAATCATGGATTTAGAACAATGTGACAAAATCAATACTCCTTTGATTTCATTTGTATACATATTAAGATCTAGATAAATTTGAGAATAAAATGAGAAAAGCTGAAAATTTTAATTACCACAACTCACATTAAGTGAAATAATACCATTTAAATTTAATACAATTAAAACATTGACACATTGGCCAAAAACATGAAACAATTTACTTTTGAAAAGATGAAAATATTAACATAGCATTTATTCAAGATTTTCAAATTGTACAAAGCAATGTTAATAAAAAAAAAGATTTAATTGAAATTTGACAAATGGATTTTTCTGTTCCAAAGACATTTGACTATCATTGAGCCAGCTCCTTCTTCTACAATGTTTGATTAAAGGGAGCTGTTTATGGCTTATCCATTCTTATCAGTCAGTCAGTGGGGGGGGGGTCATCAGAATTACCTTGGTCAGCAAACACTGCTACTTTTTCTGCATTGTTTGATTAAAGGGTGCTGTTTATGGCTTATCCATTCTTATCAGTCAGTCAGTGGGGGGGTCATCAAACACTGGTCCGCTTTTTAGGTCAACCAATCTATTGCTGTCCAACCAACTCACAAAACAAAAAACATTTATCAAAAATAATTGTGCTTATATGTTTAGAATAAAAGGTTAAGCGCTTGATTTGCATTAAACTTACATTTTAATATTAATTCAATTCTGATTGAAAACTGATAGAAAAATTCCTCTGACTGACTGCTTCCATGTCAAGAAATTGCTGACCAACCCTGTGGACCAATCAACACGTTTCTTATTTAACCATGGATTTAGAACAATGTGGCAAAATTCATACTCCTTTAATTTCATTTGAATATATATAGATCTATATATATAAAATCTAGATGAATTTGAGAAAAAAAAATGAGAAAAGCTGATATTTGAAAATGACCACAACTCACATAGAGTGACATAATACTCTAAAAGTTGAAACAACTAATATATTTAACAATGGAAAAAAAAACCATGCAACAATATACTTTTAGAAAAAATATATATATATATATAAATGTTAACATAGCATTTATTCAAGATTTTCAATTTGTGCAAAGCAAGGTTAAGAACAATTGCTCCTTTTTGAACATGTCAAATTTTCTTAAATACGAAATAATAATTAAAGAAAGGATTAAAATAAAACTTGACAAATTAATTTTTTATTTCCAGAGGCATTTGATTTTTGTGGAACCAGCTTCTTCTTTTGCATTGTTTTGGTAAATGGGAGCTGTATCGCTTATCAGTTCTTATCAGTCAGTCATTGGGGGTCATCAAAATTTACACTGGTCAGCAAAATACTAGTCAGCATTTTATACCCTCTGGTCAGTTGGTCAGCGGTCAGCAGTCAGCTGGTCAACAGAGAAAAGTCAACAGAATATACCTACCCCAGTTTTTTCACTAATCGGATGTGTTTGTGTCTTTGAGAGGTTCATTTGCTCTGTTCGTTACACTCTTTCAATTTGGGACAGATGAAAATTTGGTGTGTGGTAAAGGGTTAAAGTCTCATCAGCTCTGATGGTGATAATATAAAGGGAATTGAAGAACAGTTACCCCCCAAAAAAACACAATGCAGATGACATTTAAAATATGATGAAATTGGAAATAATCTTCTGATAAGGAAGAAAACCTTGTGGGAAAAGGAAAAAATGCTTGTTATGTGCAATTTCTCCTTTTCCAACAAGGTTTTCCAGAGTCATCTCCAAAAAAAAATGGGTCAAATGTCGGTATTGTCTGGTAATGAGTTAAGTGATTGTGACAAAAAAAGAACTTTTTTTTTCTTAAATGTTTCATTCTGATAACTCAATTTGCTATGCTGCGAACAACTAAGACATCTATAATACACAATTATACCATTTAATTTGAATAAGGGCTAATTTTGACTATCCAGATGTATAACTTGTTTTTCAGAATTGTACGTTGAAAGGATGGATCCTGAGGTATGACAAGATTTGACTTAATTGTCTGGCTGGCACCACCTGTTTACAGGGTAATCGTACAGTTTCATATTTTGTGTGAATTCATCGTTGTCATTGTACCATCCTCTTCACATTTTACTTATGGCCACATGATACAATGTACATGTACATAGAAACAGGCATCAAAGGTGGTGGAATGCAAGAATTAATTCATTTTTTAATTTGTATTACATTTTACATTTTAATACTTTTGATTCTTATTATTAGTGAAAGTTGCTAACTATAGCACGGCATAGTTTAGGCTTTCAGGTTGTTAATAGGTGCTGATTATGGAAAATACAAATATATTTCAATTAACAGGCATGTTCTTTCATTTTATATTTACTTCATCAATTAAGTAGCATACAAATGTTTGAAATGTAAGACTCATTTCATACATCACATAGGAATCAATAGGACAAAAGAATAACCTCTATTGACTTTATTTTGCTGTTATGCATTTGGATAAATATGAATGTATAAATGAGGCAAATAATTATTTTGCTAATTAAGGAGTAGTCTTACTAGAAGTAAATATGCTTTATTCGTATTACCTTCCAGTGTATGTCCTGAATGTGCCAGTCAACAATAAAGATTGTTTTTTCATCTCTCAAAGCTGCTGAAATGACTTAAGAGAGGTAATTTGTAAATTAGTCACATATTATCTAACCCATTACCAAACAATAACCACGTTTGACCACATTGTTGCAGATTACTCTGGAAAACAGAGTGGGAAAATGAGAATTCGGTCGTAACAAGCAATTTTTCCTTTTCCCGCAATGTTTTCTGCCCAATCAGAAGATTGTTTTCAATTTCATCACATTATGAATGTGGTCTGCAAACTCTTTCAATATGGAACAGTCGAAAATTTAGTGTCTGGTAAAGGGTTTACATAACTTAATTGAATAACTTTGTGAATCATGGTTCATTTAAACTTTTGTCAAGTAATTTTAAAAACGTTTGTTTTCTGTTGGGATGTAATTCCTTATTAAAACACATATAGTCATTTAACATTTCTGTAATAGAAGATTGAAGAAACTCTTGTGGCAGAAGATTGATTTACTCATTATCATCAATTTGTCCCTTTGTTGCAATTATCTCTCCCTGATGTTATAATGGAAACTTTGCTTTTCACTCTTGATAGATGTTCGGCTGCATTGCTTTCACTGAAATTATTCAATTAACTCTTCATGAAGACAAATGTTAAGTAGGATGTATTAGAAAAACTATTGGGAAGAACTACAAATCACATTTATTTGATTTTAAGAAAATATATTGGTATTTCATTGCATTGTGATTTTATGCACAAAGTGCATTAATTAACAATAACGAGATTTGATCAGTTAGTTGCAGACGACTCTGGAAAACATTGCGGGAAAAGGGGGAATTGCTCTTAATTTTTCCCACAATGTTTTCTGCCCTATCAGATGATTATTTTTCAATTCCATCAGATTTTGAAATGTTGTCTGCAAACTCTTTCAATTGGGGACAGTAAAAAATGTGGCGTTTGGTAAGGATTAAAGAAAAGAACAGATCAAAATCCTACTCTGGTTTTCACCTTTATATGTGAAATAATGACATAAAATGAAATTTGAAGTGCCTTCTGTAATAAAGGAAAAGACACGAGATGTTTTTCATAAATGAGGACATGGTCATCATGGAAAACCCACATAGATTATCAAAGTTAATAATACTTCTTAAATTGAGTAGCCAGCTTTCCTGTGTAAAGGTTTCACAAATGTGATGTTTTACAGTTAAAGGGAGATAACTTTCCTTCATAAAAATGACCAAAATTTGTTGCATTTTTATTTTTTTTTAGCTCACCTGAGCACGTAGTGCTCAAGGTGAGCTTTTGTGATACTGAGATGTCCGTCGTCCGTGCGTCCGTGCGTGTGTCAACAATTGCTTGTGAACACTCTAGAGGCTACATTTATGATCCAATTTTTATCAAAATTTGTCAGAATGATTGTCTCAATAAAATCTTGGCCAAGTTCGAAACTGGGTCATGTGGGGTCAAAAACTAGGTCACTAGGTCAAATAATTTAAAAAGTTTGTGAACACTCTAGAGGCCACATTTTTGGTCCAATTTTGATGAAAGTTGGTCAGAATGATTGTCTCAATAAAATCTTGGCCAAGTTCAAAACTGGGTCATTTGGGGTCAAAAACTAGGTCACTAGGTCAAATAATTTAAGAAGTTTGTGAACACTCTAGAGGCCACATTTATTTTCCAATTTTGATGAAAGTTGGTCAGAATGATTGTCTCAATAAAATCTTGGCCAAGTTCGAAACTGGGTCATTTGGGGTCAAAAACTAGGTCACTAGGTCAAATAATTTAAGAAGTTTGTGAACACTCTAGAGGCCACATTTATGGTCCAATTTTGATGAAAGTTGGTCAGAATGATTGTCTCAATAAAATCTTGGCCAAGGTCGAAACTGGGTCATGTGGGGTCAATAACTAGGTCACTAGGTCAAATAATTTAAAAAGCTTGTGAACACTCTAGAGACCACAATTATGGTCCAATTTTTATCAAAATTGGTCAGAATGATTGTCTTAATAAAATCTTGGCCAAGTTCGAAACTGGGTCATGTGGGGTCAAAAACTAGGTCACTAGGTCAAATAATTTAAAAAGTTTGTGAACACTCTAGAGGCCACATTTATGTTCCAATTTTGATGAAAGTTCATCAGAATGATGGTCTTAATGAAATCTTGGCCAAGTTTGAAACTGGTTCACGTGGGGTCAAAAACTAGGTCACTAGGTCAAATAATTTAAAAAGCTTGTGAACACTCTAGAGACAACATTCATGGTCCAATTTTGATGAAAGTTGGTCAGAATGATTGTCTCAATAAAAATGTTGGCCAAGTTTGAAACTGGGTCATGTGGGGTCAATAACTAGGTCACTAGGTCATATAATTTAAAAAGCTTGTGAACACTCTAGAGACCACAATTATGGTCCAATTTTTATCAAAGTTGGTCAGAATGATTGTCTCAATGAAATCTTGGCCAAGTTTAAGACTCGGTCATGTGGGGTAAAAAACTAGGTCACTAGGTCAAATAATTTAAAAAGCTTGTGAACACTCTAGAGGCCACATTTATGGTCCAAATTTGATGAAAGTTGGTCAGAATGATTGTCTCAATTGAAATCTTGGCCAAGTTTGAAACCGGGTCATGTGAGGTCAAAAACTAGGTCACTAGGTCAAATATTTGAAAAACCTTGTGAACACTCTAGCAGCTATATTTATGGTCCAATTTTGATGAAAGTTGGTCAGAAGGATTGCCAAAATGAAATCTTGGCCATGTTTGAAAGTGGGTCATGTGGGGTCAAAAACTAGGTCACTAGGTCAAATAATTTAAAAAGCTTGTGAACACTCTAGAGGCCACATTTATGGTCCAATTTTGATGAAAGTTGGCCAGAATGATTGGATTATTATTACCATAAGCTTGACTGTCTTAAAATTTTCCAAATTTATTTACTGTTGAAAACCAATAAACGACTTTGAGATACATTTTCCAATTGTTATTATTTTAATTTGCCCAACCAATTGTTACTGTCCCTGCTTTCACAAACCTAAATTTCCTTCATCTTATTAAAACTTAATTCTCTTTGTCTTGGTGAACATTAACTCAAGAAGACAAATACAATACACATAAAAAAATGTTAACAAGCAAGAGCATTGGCTTAGAGTATTCAATGCAATTAGCACTTAGAAGAGTTTGAAACATACCAACCACTCTGTGTTAAATATACCTCTTTTTCAAACAGAACTCAGGTGAGCGATAAAGGGCCATTATGGCCCTCTTGTTTAAATTTATTTCTAATTTCATATCTACCTCAAAATACAATTTTAGAAACTGTTTAAAAACCCTCCTGAATGACAAACATGTTGTTGCCCAATTAAATATGGCTGAAAATGAAGGATTTTGCACTTTTTATCAGTGAAATAGATTGAACATTATAACATCAGGTGTGTTAAACAAAGTTTTCTTGAACAGAGTATGGTGCTTTCATTTTTGAGCCAAAAAGATTTATGTATCCATTGTGTGTGTCTCTATAATATGTCCTGTATTACATTACATTTATCCTTCTAACCATGGGTTGAACATTGACATGTTTAGAGGGTTTTATAACTAGACACAATTCACAATCGGATGGGTTGAACATTGACATGTTTAGAGGGTTTTATAACTAGACACAATTCACAATCGGATGGGTTGAACATTGACATGTATAAAGGGTTTTATAACTAGACACAATTCACAATCGGATGGGTTGAACATTGACATGTTTAGAGGGTTTTATAACTAGACACAATTCACAATCGGATGTTTTGTCCAATCCCAAGTATAGCACATGATTGATGTTATTTTAGAGTTCAAAGTTAAAATTGAATGAAAAAGTCATGACTACTTTTCTATGTCACATATAGAGAAGAATTCAATCAGACTCCAAATCTGTACATGGAAATTAGAATAAATTTGTCTGATGCTCGCTCATCTTTTGTCAATTTACGTGTTTAGTGGTGAATATCATTATAGGTCCTATAGTATGCTTTAAGCGGTTTCTGGATGGTTAAAACAGTTATAGACACACAAAAAATGAAAGAAAGTGTTTTAGAAATAGAGAAATAATGACAATTAAAAATCAGCCTAGATTCAGTTTTCAATATACTTTGTTGTGATTTGGGAAGTTTTGTAAATGTTTGTATAATCTAATTTGCATCAATTGTGCTCAAAGAAAATAATCGGAAGTCAAGCAGCCCTTTTCTCTTCTCGCATATTATTGTTTTCTGCTTGTCCGCCATTGTTGTTGTTGTCTTGCATAATTAATTAAGCAGGTGATTCCTGGAAATCAAAAAGGAGTATCTTTGGTTCATATCCGCAAATAACGGAATCTTCCTATTTCTTGAGAGACTGGGGCAGTCATTTAAGAATTTTTTTTTTTTTCAAAGATGATTCTTGAACTCGTGGTAGGTAGAGCTTGGAATAATGGGTCATTAGACATTAATTGCTACAATATTCAGGCCTATAAATCTTTTCTGGCTGAATTTTACAAATTGAATAAAGGTCGACCCAAAACAGCATAGTTTAGATACTTTCTAAATTTCAGGACTGGTTAAACAAAACAGAAAATGGAAACAGTTAGAAGAGTTCAACTTAATGAACCCTTACGACTTTAAGGAATTCTATGGCTGGTCTAAATTAAAAGGGACAGTGGAGGACTAATGGTATCATTAAAAAAAAAAGGTACTTTCTATATGAAATTGGATAAACCATTATGATTAAAGGACAAATTGTTGATTAGAGCCCCTTCAGAGGTGCAACAAGGTATTACTGATAATTGAGTAAGGGGTCGAGCTGAGAACCCAATTCTAGTCACAAACTCGGAAAAATGTGTGGACATGAGAAAAATTCAGATAATGGATCTTTAAGCTATCATTAACAATATGTTTAATAGTTTCCTGACTATGTTGGTGGTAAACCCAAATTTGTCCATACCCTGTGATTGTCATCTGCTTCAAATTTGTGCCTGTCCCATAATTCATCAAAGTTAATGTAATGAGCGTGATAGACTGTTGGTTAATTTTCCAAGAGGGAATTACATTTTGCATTTGCTCATGGAAAAGTCCTTCCATGAATAGGATAAGCTTTAATTGAGTAAAAACAATACATGCTGAATACTGATTGATAATTATTTATGTTTCGTTAAGGGCAATTTCTTCTTTTCCAACAATGTTTTCCAGAGTCATCTGCAACAAAGTGGTCAAATGTTGTTATTGTATGATAATGGGTTAACTAATTTTTCTACAACACCATTGCAGGTAAACCAGAGCCAACAATTAAATGGTTCAAGGAAGGCAAGAGTGTGGAAGACGGTCCTGACTTTGAGATCTCGTACAAGGAGAGTCGCGTCTCCTTGACGATACCAGAAACATTCCAGGAGGACACTAGTGAGTACACATGTAAGGCTACCAACAAGGCAGGGTCAGCTGCCAGCAGCGCAGAGCTCATTGTCAGAGGTGAGAGTAAGGGTCATTTATGTCATGCGGTTTTAGGGAGACAAAATGTGACTACCCGGTATTATAGGTGTAATATTTTGAAATTTATGGTCTCTCTTCGAAGAGAATTAAAAGAGTTTACTACCCCCAATGATTGATCTGACACTTTTCATTAATGTAATTTATGGTAGATACACTGCATCATAATCAACAAGATTCTTAAAAAGAAAGGGGAACAAAGAATGGCTTAAAAAAGAACAAAATACAGTATTTGTCACCAATGCCTTAAGAGACATTATAAATTGTATTACATTGAATAATTCTTACCTTTATCAATTGCTTGTTTAAGTTTCATATGTTTTGGTTTGATTTATTCACTCTCAACTTTTTAAATACAAGGGGCCTCTGTGGCCTATTGGTTTGAGTAAAGACCTTGAAATCACATGGTCCATCTTGGCATTGGTTCAAATCCTTGAGACAGCATTTTGATTGTCATGAGAGATAGTCTACTGACTGGCTTACAGAATGGTTTTAGTTCTATCTGGCTTAACCAGCTCTTGTGGGCAGTTGAGTATTGGATCTATCTCCATTATTAAGAGTCGGGCTTCGTTACATAACTGAAAATATGTTGATGCAATGTAAAAACCTATATAAATGAAGTAAAAATCTAAATACAAATTGTATATTTCACAGCCTCTGTTCTGCCCCCATCCTTCACTGAGAGGCTGTATGACATCTCCATTAAAGAAGGGGAACCAGTCAAACTGACAGTAAGAATTGCTGGGTACCCTCCTCCAGATATCACATGGTACATGGATGGTACCCAGGTTGTCAGCTCACCAGACTTCGATCTCGTCCAGGTAACCAGCATAAGTTTATAAATAAGTATTGACCATGAATCCAATTATTTCAACATTCATTCCTTTATTGCATTGAAGAAGCTATCATAGTCTTATTAACCTTTTAGATTGATTTGGCCAAAAAGGAAATCTTGAAAAGTTTGTAGTTGTGAATGTGTATTGCTTTAAATCTTATTCTTTCTGACTTGGTTTTAAAAGATAAAACACATGGTTTATTGATCTTCCACCATTAAAACTTTATGTTCATGTCAGAAAGCAGTCGGTCAGTTTAGAAATAGTCTGTGTTACTTGAGAAGAAATACCAAGAGCATGACGTTGAACTACAAAAATGTTGATAAAGATCTTTTATTTCAGGAAGGAGATATTCACTTTCTTTACATCCCTGAGGTGTATTATGAAGATGCTGGCAAGTTCACTGTGAAAGCTCTCAACCTTGGAGGCAAGGCTGAATGCTCTGCAAACCTGAGTGAAAGTAAGTTAATTAACATTTAATCGATACATTCTTATACCAATGTGTCTATATTGGATTTAATGCTCATTGTAAATAAAGGTATACAGTCGACCCTCGTTTATTCGAACACTTTCGTTCCTAGGAGAAATGTTCGTATTAACGAATTTTCCAG
Organism: Cerastoderma edule; assembly: GCA_947846245.1. Taxonomy (NCBI): domain Eukaryota; kingdom Metazoa; phylum Mollusca; class Bivalvia; order Cardiida; family Cardiidae; genus Cerastoderma; species Cerastoderma edule. Next base: position 22,319,043 of record OX401413.1, on the reverse strand, counting down.
AATAAAGAATATGCGAGTTACAGCGAAATGTTTACCTTTACAAGGTGTCGATGTAAATAATTACTATCGATAATTACTATGAAGTAAGAAATACAGAATTATCATTTTTTTTTTGAAGGGAAATATAAAGTGTGTTAAGGAAGTGTTATTTGGTCAAAGCGGATTTTAAAAAATGACAATTTGAAGCGGTATTTTGACACATCTTTGTTTGGCTGTGGGTGTAGACATCTTCAATTTGTATTTTCTTATTTCCATATCGAGAAATGAGATAGGGTGGGATTGTCGATGGTTTATTTAAAGGAAGAAGGGGCATATCAATTGAGTAATAATTGAAAATGATTGTCAGACATTGTCTCCTGATCGCTGTCTAAGCAGCTAATTAGCCAATCACCACCTTGTACAAACTCAACTATCGACATGCGACCGTAATTACAATTATGTAAGACCAATCAACTGACAGAATGACCGATTAACAAACAATCATCACCTTCCAGTACACAACACTAGGTGACATGTTATGGTCAAGCATACATGCCAGTTTGCAAAATGTGTGAATGCCGTTTACAACAGACAACCGATCCCTTCATTCGCAGCTGTAACCGCAAAATAAACGATTTTACTGGTTTCCGGACTAGCCATACGCATATACTATGAAAAGTGACTGTTGGTTCCCTTTTTTTTATGTCCTGTTCCGGAACGCGGATTTTCCGCATTAAACAGTTTAATTGATGAAGGTAAGGACTGTTCCCTCAAAATTCTGTTCGGATGGTGAATATTCCGGATTAGCGACGTTTGGACTATCGCGGGTCGACTGTAAAAGTAATTAACGTACAATTACTTATTTTTATCAAACTGGTTTCAACTTAATTTCAAACATATCTTTGTTAACAAAGTGGATATAAAAGTATTGTTTTAAATGATTGTATTAGATGATATTTAACATGAATAATTGTAACGAAAGATAAAACCTGATTGATTTGATTATTTTGTTGTTGTTGATTTGCCTTTTGGATCAGAATCATTGTCATAATAGGATGTATTTTTCTCTATGAAAAGCTAGATAGATAATAAATAGACCATATTTTGTCTGTAAAATCAATTTCTTTCTTTATTGTACTTGTAATGTGATTAACATTAACACATCTAACTGACATATTTCAGCTGTTCAACCTCAAATGGAGATTGACGAAGAAGTCCAGAAGCCTGTCAGCGAGGCCAGAGAAGTGTTTGAACCCAGCCGTGCGCCTGGAACCTAAGAGACCATCAGAGCCCGTGACAGAGCCTGTTGTATCCAAGAAGGAGAAGCCCATGGACAAGCTCAAGCCCAAGAAGTACATGGAGGAGATACAGATGCAGTTTGATGAGAAGAAGCCGCCCCTCCCAGAGTACCAGAGGAGGATACCACTGTATGGGATACCCATAGATGAACCAGAAACCAAGCCTGAAAAGAAGCCCACATCCGAGGCGAGACTGCCGAGGTTTGGTGTTCCAGTTGAGGAGGCACCTGTTCCTAAGAAACCTGCACAGCCCAAGGAGAACCAAGGGTTGTCAAGGTAAGGTTTCTGATGTACAATTTTAAAGCAGATCTCAAAGATTATTATCAAAAAAGCCCTGCTACAAGTGGGTTCAAATCATGGTAGATTTAGATTGGAATCTTCAATAGAGTCATGGTTAGATGTAGTTTCTCCACTTATAGAATGTCAATGATTTTAATTTTAAAAGCAAACAATATTGTAGCAAAATGAGTCAGAGACATCACTCATGATTAATACAGTATTTAAACAAGCATTATTAGCTACTCTTAAAAGGTAAACAAACAAGTCCTATCTTTTAAAGCAATAATTCTTTTCAATAGATATTAATCCTCATTCCTATTTGCATGATCAAATTATATTGATATTTCCTTTAATTAATTTTCAGCCATTGAAGAACCAGAATATGAAGGAAGGTAAACCAATCAGCCTTAAGGTGATCTTCAAAGGTCGTCCAGAACCTATCATTAAATGGCATTGCAATGACACAGAATTACAGACATCACCCGATTGTGAGATCACCTACACAGAGGAGAAAACAACCCTCAGGATCCCTGAGGCTTTTGTTGATGACTCCGGGAAATATACTTGTGTTCTAACTAATGCAGATGGCTCTGCTAAAACAGAGGCCAAGCTTGACGTTGGTAAGTATAGAAATGCTGTTCTAGCATACTATCACAAGTTTTTCTCCTCATGTTAGAGTGTTAGCCAAACAGCACTAATGAATAGCAGAGATAGCTTCTGGATCACTCTTACAGCATGATGTCAAAACCCTAAAATAATATATCAAAGGTTCATTTCAACATTTTATGCCTCCTTTATTAGATATACACTGTTGTGATAAATTTTGTGTACAATGGTGTCTTTCAGAGGTGAAGAATCAGGAAATCTGAATTATAAAACTTTCTAATCTGGGTTATTTCTGGTTTACTTTCACATTTATGTTGTGCTGATGGTGTTTTCTGGTGATAACTATTTGAATCTGTCCAAAAATTTACCAAATAATATAGTTTGATATAGCATCAATCTCCTTTAATGGGCCTTTGGCAAGACAATACAGAGCCTTAATCTAGTTGTGTTTAATCCAAAGAACTGCAATATAACTGAACAGTTGTGGACATGGCATTAAATTACATATTAACAAAAAAAGAATTTAGAAATGTTATATTACATACACTTTATTGAAAACAAGTGTCTAACTAATGAATTGATTGTTCCAGAAAAAGAGGTACCACTCCCGCCTCTGCCCAAGTCTATGCAACCATCAATACCAACAGAAAGGGAGGCCATGCCTACACAGATACCTTTTGATAAGGAAGTTCTGGAGAGATCACAACAGCAACAGCGCAGAACGGAGAAAGATTTCTTCATCCCAAGATCAGAGAGGATCCTGGAAAGCAATGTTGACTACAGGATGTCACAACCAGAAGAGGTCGAGTACCAACCTGTTGCCGGGGACAACCAGGTAACCATGGATACAACTTTATAAAAAATGTGACGCAAGAAAGACTTCTGGAAGTTTGTCTTTTCTGTTATCATATTTTGATTGGGTTTTTTATGCAGTCCCTTTATGCTATCGTATATACAGGTTATCCAAAATTGTTGGTCGTATCTAAATAACAAAATTCCCTTTTACTATTCCAATCTATTTGAATATTGAGATTTTGAATCTTTAAATTTGATATTCTGTAATCAATATTTAATGGTATTCTGCTTTGACTTCGTCTTACTCCCAAGGCATGTTTTCATATTCGTTCATATAATCTTCAATCCATCTAACGTATATTCCAGGAATTCGCAATCTCTCATTTCAAAGATCGCTTGAGAGAGGAGATTCAATATCTCAACGGCAAAGTGAGGTTTGCAGTGAAACAGAAACGTCTGAGTATGACACGGATGTGACTGAGAACGCCTTGGCCCCAGATATGGCCCCTCAAATTGTACAATGTATGAAGGACTTCCGTCTGATTGAAGGGGCTGATGCCACCTTTGTGTGCAGAATTCTGGGGAAACCCAGACCAAAGGTAAATATCAGTTTGTAACTGATTGAAAATGTTAACTTTGTCAATATGATGAATTATGAGTACTTTGGAAACAGCCTCTTTTAGTTTTCATTGTGACTTAAAATGAGATATAAATCATCAACAGCAACTGATGATAACTTTATGAAAAGACTGAAAACTTTAACACATTCCCACACATTGGACTTTTTTAAAGGTCTAAATGAAAAACAAGAAGAAGTCATCACAATTTCATTCTGATATTCGGTAAAACTCTTGTGACAAAAGGATAAATTGCATAATAAGAGCAATTTTTTCTTTCATCACAGTGGTTTTCAAAGTAAACTGCAGCAGATTTTGTCAAGTTATTTTTTTTTTTTATATATATATCTATCACACTCCAATCCATGATAAGGCACATTATAGTTTTGGTAGATTGCTGGAGCATTTGAGACAGTATGATAAACTTATGCAAGAATTGTTAAACAATCCTAAATGTATTCCTTTAGGTTACATAGTATAAAGATGGACATCGAGTGAAGCGCTTTAACCGATACGAGATCAAGTACAATTGTGACAGCTTCTGTACACTCCGTATACGATTGGCCCTTCCCGAGGACACTGGCTAATACACCATGCTGGCTCTCAACTCACTGGGCAAGGACACATGTTCGAATCAGCTGATGATTGATAGTGTTGGCAACATTGATGCCACCTCCTTTGTACACCCCGATACCCTGGACAGGATTATGAGAAGGTAAATACTTATGTCATTTCTCCAAATAAATGTTAAGATAGATTTTTGATGGTTTTCAGAGAGAGGACATCACATCGATAGAAAAAAAACCCCTCTTCTTTCAGTTAAAGACTTGGTAGAAACTATCAGAGGGAGAAATTAATCTGTATTAGCAATTTTCTATAGTCAAGGGGCCTCTCTGCTTGGGTTCAAATCCTGGTGACAGCATTTGGAGTTTTATGAGAGGCAGTCTCCCAACTGACTTACAGAGTGCTGATGGTTCTACCCGCCTTGACCAGCCCTTATGGGCAGTTGTGTGTGGGGTCTTCCTTCATCAATTAGAGTTGGACATAGCAACATAACTGAAATAATGTTGATGCAATGTAGAACTCGATATAAATAAATAAATAAAGTTCCTATACTCAGCTTCAGTCAAAGTGAAGTGAAATCTTATGAAATAAAGAATATCAGGTTTGATTGGTTTTATTATCAAACATTTAGGTTATGACCTTTTATAGTATAACAAAAGATAAAAGCTACAATTTTGACTTGTAGACTTTTAATTTTTTACAGGGTCTCGAGTCGACCCAGCCAGAATCAGCCACAGGACCAGAGTGGCATGTTTGAGTAATAGCTGAAGCCACAATTCAAGATGCGACCTGAGGACTCAGAGGTCAGAGAAGGTCACACTGTGAGGTTTGACACCCAGGTTACGGGACGTCCCGTACCAGAACTGACCTGGTACTGTAATGATAAGGTGGTCTATCCGGACGATTATCACAAGGTTGGTGATTCTTATGGCAACTTAAGGAAACATTTTTTGGTTTGAATTGTCATGAAAGGTAGTCTCCTGACCTGGTTTGTCTGTATAATTTATATAATATAATTATGTATCATTCATGCAATAACCCTGTTTATAAGGTTTGAAATGTATAAAATGTATAGAAAGTTGTTACAATTTCTTATTGTTGGCCTTTGGTACATAAATGTTAACTTTCTGATACACATCTATATAGATAAACATATTTATTGATTATGATATAAAAGGGACCCTTGTTAATTATGTATTTTTGCTTTATGAACAGATTGTAGTAAATGAAGATGGTGTTCACTCCCTCATCATTACTAAAGCATCACCCTATGATGCTGATGTTTACAAGTGTGTAGCAACCAACAAGGGTGGGGAAACCACCTTTACTGTCAACCTGAGGGTTCTTGGTCAGTATTCTACAATCATACTTTTTACTTGTTTATTTCTTGTTTGCATGAGAGATAGTTTCTAAGCTGACTAAGGGAATGCTGATGGTTCTACCTGGATTAACCAGCCCTTATTGGTCATTAAGTTTGGGGTCTTCCTCCATCATTAAGAGTGGAGCATCAACATAAAATTAAAACCATGTTGACATGATGTAAAATATAGAGAAATACCCATTTCTTGAAAAAAAGTTTCTGAATTGAAACAATGTTGATGTGATGTAAAAACTCATATAAATAAACGCACATTAACTTTTGCTTTTAAAGCTTTCCTTCCTACTGGACTTTGTGAGTGGTCCAAATTGAAAGCAACAGCAGGTGACAAAGAAAAGCTTGAAAACTATTTTCTTTTTGTGGCCAATTTCAAATCAATTTTTTTACCTAGTTTATGAATTCAGTTTATTTAGAATGACCTTTTCTATTTGACCTTCAGAATGAGAACAGATGCAGACACCCAAGTTTGTGGACCGCATGCAGAAGTACACAATAAAGGAAGGTCAATCTGTGACCTTGACCGCTAAAGCTGTGGGAACACCAGCACCCATGATCAGCTGGCAGAAAAATAACCGAATGTTGGCTCCCAACAAGGACTATAAGTAAGTTTGTACAAATATTCATTTATCCACATCATCATAATGCATGTTAATTGACCTTAGCTGTTGATGCGCCTTAAAACACCATTTATTCATTCATTGGCGTTATTTATTTTTTAATGAGAATAAAAATTATCATTGTGTGGGCATTTCTTATTTGAATCTGTAAAGAATATCCTATCACTTATAACTCATTAATTGAGGTTTAGGTTACTAATTGAGATATAGAGTCATCATTTCAAGGGTGACAGAAGATTATTTTTCCAAATTTATATTTCATATTTAAACCTTTACCAAATGCCAAATTTTTGACCTACCCAATTTGAAAATGTGACGAAATTGAAAAATAATCTTTTGATAGAGCAGAAAACATTGTGGGAAAAGGAAAAATTACTCATTAAATGCAATTTCTCCTTTTCCCACAATGTTTTCCAGAAACATCTGCAACAAACTGTTCAAATGTTGTTATTGTTTGGTAATGAGTTATACCTTTGTTTGCTTATTAATTACATAATTGACACAGACAATGGAAGATCCTGCCTGTACATTGAGGATGCGAAGAAGATAGACGCGGCCTGGTACCAGTGCACGGCTGTCAATGTGGCTGGGTCTGCCTCGTGCAGGGCCAAACTGGAAGTACAGCATAAGTTTTTTACTCTCATTCCCTGGCAAAGCTCTATCGTAAGTTCTTTACTATCATTCCCTGGCAAATTTCTATCTGGCAATATAACTGGCATTAAACTATGAATTTTGTTATAAATATTAAGACTATATAACCAGTGGTATAGATGATGGGTGTATATGGGTCGTTTACCTCTGTTATTTCAAAATCTTTAGTCGAATTACATTTTTTCGGTACTCTTTGAAATTGTCATGTCAAGATGATTCTGATAAGTACCCACAGCATAAGATTTCAATCATCAATGAAGAAGGTAGAATACACCTCTTGTCTGGACCTCTGATTGCCTATTCCATACTTTCCATATTTATGCTTAAAGAATACAACCCTGACAAACAATATGGAAAGATATCTGTTGCGGTCACCAACTGTTAAACAGTCGTGCTCTAAAGCCTATGCTTCGGAAGTTCCATCTCTAGTCTGATTTTGAAAATAGATGCGGCCACTTTCCTTTCCCATGTTTGATTAAGTTATTGTAACTTGACTTAATTATCTCCTGCCACTGAAAAATCCTGATCTTGAAATGCTTTGATATAACTTAAATGATACAGACAGTATGCTGCAATCAATTTTCGGTCTAAAGTGTTTTCAATGAAGGCGTACTTTAACCCTTTCCCAAACAACAAATTTTCGACTGTCCCAAATTGAAAGTTTGCTGATGCCATTTTAAAATGTGATGAAATTGGAAAATTATCTTCTGATAGGGCAGAAAACATTGTGGGAAAAGGAGAAATTGCTCGTATGAGCAATTTCTCCTTTTCCCACAATGTTTTCTAAATTCGTCTGCAACAAGGTCGTCAAATGTCGTTATTGTTTTGGAAAGGGTCAAGGAGGACCTGTAAATTGGCTTATGTTGAAATTTTGATTGTTTCTTATTGATGTTGCACGTCAAATGACTTAAGCTGTCAATGGTCCTTAAATCCATTTCATTCCTTTTATGTTGAATACCTTATACTTCAGCTGAGCCAATTAAAAAGGACGAGGTTGTTCCCAAGTTCAAGGTTGCTCCGAGACAGAGAAAGGAGCAACAGCCCCAGCCAGAGAAAGTCTTTCCTCCATACACCACGGAAACAAGACTTGAACCCAGACAATCATCACCGTAAGTTAACCATGGTTTTCTATACATCTAAAGGTGATTGTTCACACATTACACGATGAGAAGATTTGTAAGTCAAAATAAGATGCTGCCACTACACTTTTTGTATTGCGGTATAATATCCAATAAAACAAGATTCTGAAAGCAAAATCTATTCAGAATTTGTCAAGATTTCCAAGTATGCAGCAAATATCAAAACTGTTGCATGATTTATGGATCTGAATACACAATTATTAGTTATACGCAGACGTAGTCTTATTTCCAATGGCTTTTCTGCAGTACAACTCATACAACAGCAAAGCTGCTTTAAAGTTTTAAAGAAATAAGAAACCTATTTTCAACTTTCCTCAAATCTGTGAACAAGCACCTTTACCCTTAAACATAAACAAGGAGAACACTTTTAGAAGTGTTGTGGAAAAATAAGGTGAAAACTTTTTGGTTTGTTGATGAGATAATTTTTATATTTGATAAACCTTATAAGAATGTGGTAAATCTATGTTAGTTCTATTGTCACTTTAAGATAGTTATAGGTACTGTTGCTTCTGTTTAAAATGTTCAAATATTAGTGTCCTTTTGAGGTGTTACAAATGGCTTTTGTGGTTTAATGTTTAGTATTAAGTCACAGTCATTATGCAATGCAATTTTAAGCTTAAGTCCAAAAGATATTCTATACTATAGATAGTGGACATCATCTTTTAGTACTATTATATAATGTTTGATATTTACTCAGTCACTATGAGATACAATCTGAAGGTCCGGTACAGGAGATTTCCTATGTAAGGGATGGGGACAGCGCTGTCCTTAGACTGATCAAGGAGGAAGACCTCTACAGGTCAAATATATGTCCTTATATTCAGCATGG
>OX401413.1:22248572-22309791 GCA_947846245.1 Cerastoderma edule | reverse complement strand
TTCCCCTTTCCAACAATGTTTCCTGCCTATTTAGAATATCATTTTTCAATTTAATCACATTTTAAAATGTCGTCTGCAATCTCTTTCAATTTGGGACAGTCGAAAATATAACGTTAGGTAAAGGGTTAACACCGTATTTATCAACACTGGTACAGTTTAGCCGAGATATATCTAGTTCATAAACCTATGTTCCACCCCCATATACAACGTTCTTTTTATCTCTACCAGGAAATTGTATAATTTGTCTAGACACTATATTATCGGAGAACGCAGGACATTCAGCAGAACAGTTAAGATAGACACGGAATATTTAAGATAGACACAGATTTGAATGCTCTGCTGGCAGAGCACTCCAGCAGGACAGTCTGGCAGGACAATCGGATTTGTTTAATGTTCTGTTGGCGGAACGCTCTAACAGGACAGTCAAGCAGGACAGTCCGATATTTTTAATGTTCTGCTGGCGGAACGCCCCAACAGGACAGTCTAGCAGGACAGTCGGATTTTTTTAATTTTCTGCTAGTGGAGCAATTTAGCAGGACAGTCAAGCAGAACAGTCGGGTGTTTCAATGTTCTGCTAGCGGAATGCTGCAGCAGGACAGTCTAGCAGGATGGACGGTCGGTTTTTTTTTTAATGTTTTGCTAGCAAAAGATTTCATGTAATAAATGGAAAATATGTAGTATAACAATGAACCAAAAACATTTAAACAATTACGTTCTTCTTAGTCCTTAATCTGTTAGAAAACAATAGTACAAAAACCACGTATCTAATCATACAATGTTTTGGTTATTAATATAAATATAAAATAGGATACAACTATTCGCATTAAGTCACTTATCTTAAAATACCATAATAATGCAGAAACTACCTGGTAACATGAAACCAAAATGGCTTATCAGGAAAAACGACAGTTTTGTTTGGAACAATCTATAACAATTCACTGTTAATTAGGGACCAAACCCAGCATTATCTTATTTCTAATCTATTTTTCCCGAGTTTGTTTGAGTAGGCTTGAAAAAGACGTGATAGACTGTCCTTCTAGAACGTTTAGAACATAAAAAAAATCCGACTTTCCTGTTAGAATGTCCTGCTCGATTGTCTTGCCAAAACTGCAGTCAAAAACAGTCGTGTTGGAGCGTTCTGCCAGCAGAACATTAAAAAAATCCGACTGTCGTGCTGGACTGTAGTGTAAGAGCGTTCCGCCAGCAGAACATTAAAAAATTCCAACTGTCCTGTTAGACTGTCCTGTTGGCGCGTTCCGCCAAAAAAATTAAAAAAATCTGACTGTCCTGCTAGACTGTCCTGCTGGAGCATTCTGCCAGCAGAATATTATAAAAACTCTACTGTCATGCTAGACTGTCCTGTTAGAGCGTTCTGCCAGCAGAATATTAAAGAAATCCGACTGTCCTGCTAGACTGTCCTGCTAGAGCGTTCTGCCAGCAGAACATTGAAAAAACTCGACTGTCCTGCTAGACTGTCCTGCTGGAGCGTTCTGCCAGCAAAACATTAAACAAATCCGACGGTCCTGCTAGACTGTCCTGTTAGAGTGTTCTGCCAGCAGAACATTAAAAAAAATCTGACTGTCGTGCTAGACTGTCCTGCTAGAGCGTTCCCCCAGCAGAACATTAAAAAAAACTCGACTGTCCTGCTAGACTTTCCTGTTGGAGCGTTCTGCCAGCAGAACGTTGAAGAAATCCGACTGTCCTGCTAGACTGTCCTGTTAGAGCGTTCCGCCAGCAGAACATTAAAAAAGTCTGACTGTCGTGCTAGACTGTCCTGCTGGAACGTTCCGCCAGCAAAACATTAAAAAAACTCGACTGTCCTGCTAGACTGTTCTTTTTGAGCGTTCCGCCAGCAGTGCATTCAAAAATACGACTGTCCTGCTAGACTGTCCTGTTGGAGCGTTCTGCCGGCAGAACGTTAAAAAAATCCGATTGTCGTGCTAGACTGTCCTGCTGGAGCGTTCCGCTAGCAGAACTTTGAAAAATCCGACTGTCCTGCTAGACTGTCCTTTGAAGCGTTCTGCCAGCAGAACATTAAATAAATCCGACTGTCCTGCTAGACTGTCCTGCTGGAGCGTTCCGCCAGCAGAACATAAAAAAAATCCGACTGTCCTGCTACACTGTCCTGTTGGAGCGTTCTGCCAGCAGAACATTTAAGAAATCCGACTGTCGTGCTAGACTGTCCTGTTAGAGCGTTCTTCCAGCAGAACATTAAAAGAATCCGACTGTCCTGCTACACTATCCTGTTGAAGCGTTCCGCCAGCAGAACATTAAAAAAAACGACTGTCGTGCTAGAATGTCCTGCTGGAGCGTTCTGCCAGCAGAACATTAAAGAAATCCGACTGTCCTGCTAGACTGTCCTGCTGGAGCGTTCTGCCAGCAACACATTAAAAAATCCGACTGTCGTGCTAGACTATCCTGCGAGAGCGCTCTGCCAGCAAAACATTAAATAAACTCGACTGTCCTAATAGACTGTCCTGTTGGAGCGTTCTGCCAGCAAAACATTTAAGAAATCCGACCGTCCTGCCATACTGTCCTGTTAGAGCGTTCTGCCAGCAGAACATAAAAAAATTCTGACTGTCGTGCTAGACTGTCCTGCTAGAGCGTTCCGCCAGCAGAACATTAAAAAAACTTGACTGTCCTGCTAGACTGTCCTGTTGGAGCGTTCTGCCAGCAGAACATTAAAGAAATCCGACTGTCCTGCTAGACTGTCCTGTTAGAGCGTTCTGCCAGCAGAACATTAAGGAAATCCGACTGTCCTGCTACACTATCCTGTTGGAGCGTTCCGCCAGCAGAACATTAAAAAAACTCGACTGTCCTGCTAGACTGTCCTGTTGGAGCATTCTGCCAGCAGAACATTAAAGAAATCCGACTGTACTGCTAGACTGTCCTGTAAGAGCGTTCTGCAAGCAGAACATTAAGAAAATCCGACTGTCCTGCTACACTATCCTGTTGGAGTGTTCCGCCAGCAGAACATAAAAAAAAAACCAACCGCCGTGCTAGACTGTCCTGTTGGAGCGTTCTGCCAGCAGAACATTGAACAAATCCGACTGTCCTGCTAGACCGCCCTGCTGGAGCGTTCCGCTAGCAGAACATTAAAAAAATCCAACTGTCCTGCTAGACTGTCCTGTCGGAGCGTTTCGCCAGCAGAACATTAAATAACTCCGACTGTCCTGCTAGACTGTCCTGCTGGGTGTCCCGCTAGCAGAACATTTAATTAAATCTGACTGTCCTTCTAGGCTGTCCTGCTGGGGTGTCCTGTTAGAAGAACATTTAATTTAATCCGACTGTCCTGCTAGACTGTCCTGCTGGAGCGTTCTGCTAGCAGAACATTGAAAAATCCGACGGTTCTGCTAGACTGTCCTGCTGGAGTGCTCTGCCAGCAGAACATTCGAATCCGTGTCTATCTTAAATATTCCGTGTCTATCTTAACTGTTCTGCTGAATGTCCTGCGTTCTGCGCTCTGCCAACTTCACAGACCTATTATCGGATCTATGAAGGATCTTGGAGTGTCTGTATCTATGAATCGTTTCAATTTTACAAACGGTTCATGGCTTAGACTATATTGTTGCCAGTGAAAACAATAAGCCATAACACGGAAGTAGTTATTTATGTTGCTTTTTTGTTAATTTCATTTACTAAGAGGATGGTGAGACCCGTAAACGTTACATAGGTCTATCAACAATATCTATTACCTAGCAAGGCAAGTTTGTGAAATATCAGGCTTCAAGAGCATTCACGTGCTATTCTACGTCGTACATAGCAAACACTATATTTCTCATAATTTAAAAGCTTCTTGCGCTAAACTGTTGCAAGTTATATATACAGTACTATATTCTATATTCATTTTCATGAAGGCTTCCAAGTTAGAATGAGAATGAAGTTAATTAATTTATGCAGCTGATGCATGCCTTGGATAAGCCTCTAAGCTGTAGGATGACTGCATAAACACTAACCTGCAATGTATCGGCTTTGGACCAGACGTATATCTATGATGGCTACATCCCTTTGACCATAATTCAACTAACCGAAGACATACTAGCGATTTGTGTTCGACATCCGAGGTTCCTTTCATTGGGAATGTCCATGGGCAAGACATTATTTCCTGACGTACAACTGAAAGTTTAGCCGGGTAAAATGTCTCGCAGCGTACATAACATTTTGTTTAAATAGGAAAATTTTCATTAAAACACCCTTAACATGAAAAAGAAAAAAATGCATGCATGTGTCATTTTAGGTACTACACTGTAATTAGAATTATTTCCCATTCATGTGCCAACTCACAGTCAGAACTTGACAATTAACTCATTTTGACATATTTGAAATAAATGAGTTGGTTAAGCAAACACATAGTGTGCTAAAAGCTTTTATTTTGGTCTTTTGATAAAACAAATTTTAGGACAGACTGTTAAATTACTCATGCCAATAATTGTCCAATCTTAATGTTCTTCAATCAATTCAGAGTCATATGCCACTTGCCTTTTCGTTCATCACCCCTGCAAAGTATTCATATACTGTTTCTATTAACTTCACGAACAGATATGAACAGAAAAGTAATTCATGAACATAAATTTATTCATTAACATATTTATAAACAACAATTACATGTTTATAAATCAAATATTTATCATGAATATATTCATATGAGTTCATCATTATGTAATTGAAATTCAGAAACATACAAATGACTTTGTGTTCATGAACAGCCGTCTTCTGTTCATGTCTGCTCATGAAAACAGGTACTGAATACTTCATAGGGGACACATGCGGAGTTGGAATAAGAATGCAGAAACTGATGACACAAGCTAAATTGATCATCATGAGTAAAAGCTTAACATACAAATGTTTTCAGTTAGATATGAACACAAATGTTCTTAGATTGGCAAATTCTATCTGTAAATGTTTGTTTTTTTATTTTGATCTGGCGCTTTCACAGCCGTGTTCATGAACAAAACACCAAGCAAACACTCAATAAAAGACACTATGAACAAGTATGATAGAATTCATAACAAAAACTTCATAACAAGCAATATCTTTTAATCAGTTTTCATCATGTAGCCAGAAGTGACTAATAATACTAAGACATTATTTACCAATCACAATGCAGGTTAGTTAATAAAGTTTAAACCAAAATAAATATCTCTGGTTCCTTAATCTTCAATGAAGTATTTTGCTGCCAACCATCCACCAGAACTTTCTCTTGTCACCACTGACCTCACACCACATAGCTATAACTAAACCTTTTTTGTATAGACATATAAGTATAATTCAAATCTCAATATTAGTGATATCAAGAAGTTACATGATGACCTTTTCAAATGTAACATGCAGGTTTTTTTTTTACTATACTTCCCCTATTTTTTCATCTATAATTATTGTATATGGCCAGTTTTTTACAATGATATTTGAGAAAATAGTCTTAAACACAGAATGAATCAGTCATGTAGTTTGTGCAGCTATGGCAAACTGTATCAGGTTAAACAAGTGAGAAGGGGTCACTAAAGCTGGTCTTCACATGGCAAACTGTATCAGGTTAAACAAGTGAGAAGGGGTCACTAAAGCTGGTCTTCACATGGCAAACTGTATCAGGTTAAACAAGTGAGAAGGGGTCACTAAAGCTGGTCTTCACATGGCAAACTGTATCAGGTTAAACAAGTGAGAAGGGGTCACTAAAGCTGGTCTTCACATGGCAAACTGTATCAGGTTAAACAAGTGAGAAGGGGTCACTAAAGCTGGTCTTCACATGGCAAACTGTATCAGGTTAAACAAGTGAGAAGGGGTCACTAAAGCTGGTCTTCACAGATTTCCCAGCCTCAATGGATAATCTTATCAGTTGTTTAGTTAATCTATAAAGAAGAGGACATCTCAAATTGCAATATATTCCCAAAAAATCCTAGCAAAGTTGCTAAAATCTACCCACATAAGTATCAATTACTTTTAGAAACAGTATCAAGCACTTTAGAATTTCATACTGTGACTAGGATTTGAACCCAGAAATCTTCCTTTGATATTGAAGTGTTTTATCTTTTAAACTACCACAGTTGTGATATCCAAATGCTTGCTACAAATTCTATTCAAAGTCCATTGATATCATTATATGTGTATAAATAGCTCAGCTGAGTTTTATGTAAAGTAGTCTCCCCGCTGACTTATAACGTATATATCTATACAGTTTGATCTAGTCCGTCAGCTTTGGGTTATTACAGAAAAAAATACAAATGCAATATAAAACTCAAATACATGAACATTATACCTTTTACTCTTTTGTTTTAAAGTAAAAAACAAGACAGCTAGAATATTCCATTGATTTGTTAGCTAGTATTGTGCATTCCATCATTTTCAACACTATTTCAATATCATGGCAGTCAGTACTGTATACTCTCCTCCAATAAACAGACCACATCCCCATATGTACAGTTTTGTTATTGAACATTGTAAACATATTGTCCAACTGGGGCTTTGAGTTAAAGACTGCAGTATTCTAGTTAATATAGAGTGGGCTATTTGTGCTTAATAAACATTCTTCTCATGCATATTTATGAATAAACTATTGTTATTTGAAATATACATTTTGTGTTTTCTAACCTCATTATTGCACATAAAGTGCACCCTAGAAGCATTTCGTGGGTTACACTGAGTAATATTCATTATACACCCAATCAGCATCTCTCAGCAATGTACAAGTTGTGTTATAACTGGCCACTGAATACATTTACCAATGGAGGTGTACCAAACATAAGCTTTTATGTATTCTGATGCTTTGGCAATATAATCTTTAACCCCTTACTAGATAAAACCTAAATATGATGCTTGTAGACTGGCCTTGTGTCCTTCAGGATCAGCAAATACTCTACACGGTTCTGTACAGCACCATACCCGGTCCAAAAGAGTTCTTGTAACACATCTAATAATGGTTCTAATGAAGGTGAGAAATATCATCCATCCAGACCATCACTCAATCTCTGGCCTTCTGCCTACTACTCTACCAGTAGGGCTATTTGAACACTTTCCCATTGCACTTAAAAACTGAAATAAAAGAAAACTACAGCATAAGAAAGATGTTTTCATTGATTAATACATTTTCTAACAACCCAGGTTACAGAAAAAGAACCATCAGCATGAGAAAGAGAACATTCATGGTCATGACATATCATAAACAAAGAGGTCTGTTGTTGCTTTCATTATGGTCAAATTCCCACACAGATGAGAGGTTAAACTGTACACCTACCATCACTGGGTAGCATTTTATCTAAACATTGTTCTCATAAAACTTCTCCTTTTCCCACAATGTTTTCTGCCCTATCAGAAGATCATTTTTCAATTTCATATTTAACTAACTTTACCAAACGCAAAATTTTCGACTGCACAAATTGAAAGAGTTTGCAGACAAAATTTCAAAATGTGATGAAATTGAAAGATAGTCTTCTGATAGGGCAGAAAACATTGTAGGAACAGGAGAAATTGTACGTTAAGATTGCTCATTACTTTTTCCCACAGTGTTTTCTAGAGTCCTCTGCAACGATATGGTAAAATGTTGTTATTGTTTGGTAATGGGTTAAGTCAAGAATTTTGCATCCTGGATCCAAACTTAAATTGGGGTATGACCATTCACTGCAATACGAAAACAATGATTTAAAGCCAAATACTGTACCAAGATTTTCTATGCACTTAAGGCAGCAACATT
This sequence comes from Cerastoderma edule, assembly GCA_947846245.1. Taxonomy (NCBI): domain Eukaryota; kingdom Metazoa; phylum Mollusca; class Bivalvia; order Cardiida; family Cardiidae; genus Cerastoderma; species Cerastoderma edule. The sequence continues at coordinate 22,302,107 of OX401413.1, read as the reverse complement.
CTCTTAACCCATTGGAAACCCAACATGACAGCTTCCGTTTAATAGGCAAGCCATTTCAGCAGGCATGTACGTAAATAATATACAGTATGTGATTCATCCTACCGTGCATTGTAAATCGTATAATGTATATCAGATATTGTAAATTAGATAAGGAACATATCGGATCATATCAAATAGAATCGGACAGGTAAAACCCTATTGAATATCGTAAATCGCACATCAAAGATAGTAAATTGTTCATATTTCTATTGTGTATCGTGTGTAATCCATGGGAACTCATACAATAACAATTTCTGTATGAGCTTGCAATCATACAAAAATAAATAAAAAAACGCATTTTAAAATGTGAATTGGTTGAAACTATTACAACAAAAGGATCAATTGTTCATCATAAACAATTTCTTTCTACCGAGTATTCTAGAATTTGTCTTTTGTATTAACCATAAATATGTCAATATCTAGTATAAAGTTTCTCTATCTAACAATGCTTTCTCAATCAAATTGAGATATCTAACAAAACCTCGACTAGCTATTAGTGCTACATCAAGATCTCAGTTTTCACACATGACATTAAACAATTTAAAGAAGACACTTTTCTCACTGAAGTTAGGATATCTATAGGAGGGTATTCAACCCCCAAAAGACACAACTGCAGCAAAATCTGCTTGGCACAAGCTTAATTATTCCTCATTCCATTGTCATAATCTCTACACTATATCCCTTACAATAGCTAATATTTTAAATCCTTTAGTTTCATATCTGCTGTAGATTTGCTTAACATTTGTTCTGTCAAAAAGGACATATTGGATACAAATTACTTGCCTTATATCACAACTGACAGAGATAAAACTACCATGGCCATCTGGGCGAATCATCATGTATCAACCGCACATCTGTATAAATCCAGCTTTAACTGTTTTTGAAACTTGAAGCTCTTTCAACCGCATGATAATATTAGGTCTTGGTGTTTGTTCATCCAGTCTTTTATGCAAAAATAATTTTAAGGGTTCAGTGCATGACTATAGTAAGTGCTTCATAAACATGAATCACTTACTATAGTATTGCATTGAACCCTCGACTTGTCCTTCGAGCCTACATCTACAAATGACAAGGAATGTGACATGTGTCTAATTGTAAAAGATATTATATGATACCTCACTTTTACAAACCCCCTTCAGTTCTGTACAAGAAGGACAGTGGTCCAGCGGTAACACATCAGCCTTGGGACAGGATAGTTCAAATCCATGGGTTCAAATCCCATGAGTAACAAGATCTGCCTGGCGACCTTTCATTAATCCACTCTTGGCGCGAGTACTGGTTATGTATCCAGGAAGCAGAATATAAGTTGAAAGAACTTGTTTCACAATTGATGTAAAAATAAATAAGTTTAAACTAAACTAAGTTCTGTAGATTACTTGATGTAATGGGAAGCTAGTCTTTTGAAGTCAAAGATATAAAATAATAAAGTTGACAGTCATAAATGGCTGTTGTGAGGTGTAAAGTTATTTTGTCATCACATGAGTTAGCTCATTCTCTCATTTAGTAAATTTCAATTATTTGAGTTTCCCAAATTGAAGCCATCAGCAGTCTACTATTGTTAGGTATGAAAAGTGGCATTTCAAGTGTAATAGTAAATAGAAACCATTGTAATGAAATGAGAAAGTGCTTACTATGAGTAATTTGACTCTTTCTCAATGTGTCAAGTAACACTTCAGATATGTTATGTATTAGCCTGCACACACTGGTTTATCTAAAATGGGGTTTTTATTAATAAATAAGATTTTATAAAGATTTCCATGATTATTATTTGCCTTTTACAGGACAGCTTCTCACTTCAGACCACAGAAATTAAAAATAACTCTACCATTGATAAGGTCTTCCTCAAGTTTTTGTGGCAGAAGAGATGTAACCTTACTTACTATCCATAAGGTTGAAACAGTTCAAGTCTACTCATAACTATTCTTTGTCTTCATATCTAATGCATCCTTTCACATCTGACGACATATACGCGGGCATTGCGCTAAAAATAGGGAATGGTACAACACTTCAAACAACCAACAAAATAAACCATGCAGGGCGTTTTTTTGTGTCTGTAACCTGCTTTTTAATTCACTATTGTTTTTTAATACGTCTGCTTAAATGAACTTTAGAAACCAGTGTTACAAAAGGAGAAATTACTCATAATGATTAATTTCTCCTTTTGTCACAATGGTTTGTTTGCTATTATACAAAACTTCTGTTATTTCTGATACTTGAGAAATGTCGTCTGCCGTTGCATACAATTAAGAACTCTTACAAGGGAATAGATTGAAACTTTTTTTTTTTTTAAATTACACTTTCAGGCTGACAGCAAGAGATGTGTCCAAGTTTTTGCTTATCTGTATTTAAACATTTGTTTTTCTTTGTATATGCAACCTGTTCAGTTCATATAAGGTATATGAAGCTGAAATTCTTTATGACCTTTTTAAATGGATCAAATCAAAGTGAAATAATTAAAAGGGGGGAAAAATCATCACACAAGAAATAAACACCAAGAATTTGAAAACCTTATATCAAAAAAATATTTGGAACAATTCCAAAAACTTAGATAGCACAAGGGATAGGTAACTTGACAAACCAAATGATAAGAAAAACGTTTATCAAGTTTCATACTGCATAAATGAATAAGATACTTAATAAACTTCCAAAAAGAACAAAAAATTAACCTTGATTTTCTTTTTATTGCTATTAAATTAATAACCGGTAAGTCATTAAAAAGACATGCCTTTACACTTATATACAATATGCCTAAAAAGGTAGGCTTTAACCACAAACATAACAAACAAACACATGTACAAGTACAGCACAAAAATAAATATAAAAGCTTAAAAATGAAACAAGTTCTATTAAAATCTAAATTGCATTTGCTTGTCAATAAGTCTATTACATCATTTTATGCTTAGCTGGATTTACAAGCTAAGTTGTCAAGTCTACTCCTAACTCTTCTGGCATAAAAGAGACAATCATAAATTATCATTTCAACACTTTTGGACACTCTGCAAATTCAAATGCATTTGTCAAGTCATTTGCAAAATGAAACGGAAAAATGAAGACAATTCAATACATAATATACACAAACAAGAACAAAAAAACATATTTTGAGTCATTTACAGAATGAATTATAAAAACACCTATCTATCTTTTATATTTACAAATAAAACTGTCTTATTTGTTAAGGCATGTTTGAGGCAAGAAGAAGATAACTTCTTATTGCATCTAGACAAAAGAGAAATTCCAATAAAGTATGCATGAACAAGTCTTTAAATGATACAAACAAATTGAAATAATGTGACAAAAAGAGCAACAAGTAAATTCTGCTTTTGTCACAATATTTTCAAAAATCACTATTACATATATATGAATTGATTAGCTTGATGAACATGTTAAACACAAATGGGTCGAGACATAAGTGGGCCGACACACAAACAGGTTGACATGCATGATCTTTAGACAGCATTGTAACATCACGCCATGCTGAATATAAGGACATATATTTGACCTGTAGAGGTCTTCCTCCTTGATCAGTCTAAGGACAGCGCTGTCCCCATACCTTACATAGGAAATCTCCTGTACCGGACCTTCAGATTGTATCTCATAGTGACTGTGTAAATATCAAACATTATATAATAGTACTAAAAGATGATGTCCCCTATCCATAGTAAAGAATATCTTTTGGACGCTTAAAATTGCATTGCATAATGACTGCGACTTAATACTAAACATTAAACCACAAAAGCCATTTGTAACACCTCAAAAGGACACTAAAAATATTGAACACTTTAAACAGAAGCAACAGTACCTATAACCATCTTAAAGTGACTATAGAACTAACATAGATTTACCACACTCTTATAAGGTTTATCAAATATAAGAATTATCTCATCAACAAACCAAAAAGTTTTCACCTAATTTTACCACAACAATTCTAAAAGTGTTCTCCTTGATTATGTTAAAGGGTAAATGTGCTTGTTCACAGATTTGAGGAAAGTTGAAAATAGGTTTCTTATTTCTTTGAAACTTTAAAGCAGCTTTGATGTTGTATGAGTTGTACTGCAGAAAAGCCATTGGAAATAAGACTAGTTCATACTTAAGTATTCTGAGTCTGCGTATAACTAATAATTGTGTATTCAGATCCATAAATCATGCAACAGTTTTGATATTTGCTGCATACTTGGAAATCTTGACAAATTCTGAATAGATTTTGCTTTCAGAATCTTGTTTTATTGGATATTATACCGCAATACAAAAAGTGTAGTGGCAGCATCTTATTTTGACTTACAAATCTTCTCATCGTGTAATGTGTGAACAATCACCTTTAAATGTATAGAAAACCATGGTTAACTTACGGTGATGATTGTCTGGGTTCAAGTCTTGTTTCCGTGGTGTATGGAGGAACGACTTTCTCTGGCTGATGCTGTTGCTCCTTTCTCTGTCTCGGAGCAACCTTGAACTTGGGAACAACCTCGTCCTTTTTAATTGGCTCAGCTGAAGTATAAGGTATTCAACATAAAAGGAATGAAATGGATTTAAGGACCATTGACAGCTTAAGTCATTTGACGTGCAACATCAATAAGAAACGATCAAAATTTCAACATAAGCCAATTTACAGGTCCTCCTTGACCCTTTCCAAAACAATAAAGACATTTGACGACCTTGTTGCACACGAATTAAGAAAACATTGTGGGAAAAGGAGAAATTGCTCATACGAGCAATTTCTCCTTTTCCCACAATGTTTTCTGCCCTATCGGAAGATAATTTTCCAATTTCATCACATTTTAAAATGGCATCAGCAAACTTTCAATTTGGGACAGTCGAAAAATTTGTTGTTTGGGAAAGGGTTAAAGTACGCCTTCATTGAAAACACTTTAGACCGAAAATTGATTGCAGCATACTGTCTGTATCATTTAAGTTATATCAAAGCATTTCAAGATCAGGATTTTTCAGTGGCAGGAGATAATTAAGTCAAGTTACAATAACTTAATCAAACATGGGAAAGGAAAGTGGCCGCATCTATATTCAAAATCAGACTAGAGATGGAACTTCCGAAGCATAGGCTTTAGAGCATGACTGTTTATCAGTTGGTGACCGCAACAGATATCTTTCCATATTGTTTGTCAGGGTTGTATTCTTTAAGCATAAATATGGAAAGTATGGATTAGGCAATCAGAGGTCCAGACAAGAGGTGTATTCTACCTTTTTCATTGATGATTGAAATCTTATGCTGTGGGTACTTATCAGAATCATCTTGACATGACAATTTCAAAGAGTACCGAAAAAATGTAATTTGACTAAAGATTTTGAAATAACAGAGGTAAACGACCCATATACACCCATCATCTATACCACTGGTTATATAGTCTAAATATTTATAATAAAATTCATAGTTTAATGCCAGTTATATTGCCAGATAGAAATTTGTCAGGGAATGATAGTAAAGAACTTACGATAGAGCTTTGCCAGGGAATGAGAGTAAAAAACTTATGCTGTACTTCCAGTTTGGCCCTGCACGAGGCAGACCCAGCCACATTGACGGCCGTGCACTGGTACCAGGCCGCGTCAATCTTCTTCGCATCCTCAATGTACAGGCAGGATCTTCCATTGTCTGTGTCAATTATGTAATTAATAAGCAAACAAAGGTATAACCCATTACCAAACATTTGAACAGTTTGTTGCAGATGTTTCTGGAAAACATTGTGGGAAAAGGAGAAATTGCATTTAATGAGTAATTTTTCCTTTTCCCACAATGTTTTCTGCTCTATCAAAAGATTATTTTTCAATTTCGTCACATTTTCAAATTGGGTAGGTCAAAAATTTGGCATTTGGTAAAGGTTTAAATATGAAATATAAATTTGGAAAAATAATCTTCTGTCACCCTTGAAATGATGACTCTATATCTCAATTAGTAACCTAAACCTCAATTAATGAGTTATAAGTGATAGGATATTCTTTACAGATTCAAATAAGAAATGCCCACACAATGATAATTTTTATTCTCATTAAAAAATAAATAACGCCAATGAATGAATGAATGGTGTTTTAAGGCGCATCAACAGCTAAGGTCAATTAACATGCATTATGATGATGTGGATAAATGAATATTTGTACAAACTTACTTATAGTCCTTGTTGGGAGCCAACATTCGGTTATTTTTCTGCCAGCTGATCATGGCTGCTGGTGTTCCCACAGCTTTAGCGGTCAAGGTCACAGATTGACCTTCCTTTATTGTGTACTTCTGCATGCGGTCCACAAACTTGGGTGTCTGCATCTGTTCTCATTCTGAAGGTCAAATAGAAAAGGTCATTCTAAATAAACTGAATTCATAAACTAGGTTAAAAACTAGATTTGAAATTGGCCACAAAAAGAAAATAGTTTTCAAGCTTTTCTTTGTCACCTGCTGTTGCTTTCAATTTGGACCACTCACAAAGTCCTGTAGGAAGGAAAGCTTTAAAAGCAAAAGTTAATGTGCGTTTATTTATATGAGTTTTTACATCACATCAACATTGTTTCAATTCAGAAACTTTTTTTCAAGAAATGGGTATTTCTCTATATTTTACATCATGTCAACATGGTTTCAATTTTATTTTGATGCTCCACTCTTAATGATGGAGGAAGACCCCAAACTCAATGACCAATAAGGGCTGGTTAATCCAGGTAGAACCATCAGCATTCCCTTAGTCAGCTGAGAAACTATCTCTCATGCAAACAAGAAATAAACAAGTAAAAAGTATGATTGTAGAATACTGACCAAGAACCCTCAGGTTGACAGTAAAGGTGGTTTCCCCACCCTTGTTGGTTGCTACACACTTGTAAACATCAGCATCATAGGGTGATGCTTTAGTAATGATGAGGGAGTGAACACCATCTTCATTTACTACAATCTGTTCATAAAGCAAAAATACATAATTAACAAGGGTCCCTTTTGTATTATAATCAATAAATATGTTTATCTATATAGATGTGTATCAGAAAGTTAACATTTATGTACCAAAGGCCAACAATAACGAAATTGTAACAACTTTCTATACATTTTATACATTTCAAACCTTATAAACAGGGTTATTGCATGAATGATACATAATTATATTATATAAATTATACAGACAAACCAGGTCAGGAGACTACCTTTTATGACAATTCAAAGAGAACCAAAAAATGTTTCCTTAAGTTGCCATAAGAATCACCAACCTTGTGATAATTGTCCGGATAGACCACCTTATCATTACAGTACCAGGTCAGTTCTGGTACGGGACGTCCCGTAACCTGGGTGTCAAACCTCACAGTGTGACCTTCTCTGACCTCCGAGTCCTCAGGTCGCATCTTGAATTGTGGCTTCAGCTATTACTCAAACATGCCACTCTGGTCCTGTGGCTGATTCTGGCTGGGTCGACTCGAGACCCTGTAAAAAATTAAAAGTCTACAAGTCAAAATTGTAGCTTTTATCTTTTGTTATACTATAAAAGGTCATAACCTAAATGTTTGATAATAAAACCAATCAAACCGGATATTCTTTATTTCATAAGATTTCACTTCACTTTGACTGAAGCTGAGTATAGGAGCTTTATTTATTTATTTATATCGAGTTCTACATTGCATCAACATTATTTCAGTTATGTTGCTATGTCCAACTCTAATTGATGAAGGAAGACCCCATACTCAACTGCCCATAAGGGCTGGTCAAGGCGGGTAGAACCATCAGCACTCTGTAAGTCAGTTGGGAGACTGCCTCTCATAAAACTCCAAATGCTGTCACCAGGATTTGAACCCAAGCAGAGAGGCCCCTTGACTATAGAAAATTGCTAATACAGATTAATTTCTCCCTCTGATAGTTTCTACCAAGTCTTTAACTGAAAGAAGAGGGTTTTTTTTTCTATCGATGTGATGTCCTCTCTCTGAAAACCATCAAAAATCTATCTTAACATTTATTTGGAGAAATGACATAAGTATTTACCTTCTCATAATCCTGTCCAGGGTATCGGGGTGTACAAAGGAGGTGGCATCAATGTTGCCAACACTATCAATCATCAGCTGATTCGAACATGTGTCCTTGCCCAGTGAGTTGACAGCCAGCATGGTGTATTAGCCAGTGTCCTCGGGAAGGGCCAATCGTATACGGAGTGTACAGAAGCTGTCACAATTGTACTTGATCTCGTATCGGTTAAAGCGCTTCACTCGATGTCCATCTTTATACTATGTAACCTAAAGGAATACATTTAGGATTGTTTAACAATTCTTGCATAAGTTTATCATACTGTCTCAAATGCTCCAGCAATCTACCAAAACTATAATGTGCCTTATCATGGATTGGAGTGTGATAGATATATATATATAAAAAAAAATAACTTGACAAAATCTGCTGCAGTTTACTTTGAAAACCACTGTGATGAAAGAAAAAATTGCTCTTATTATGCAATTTATCCTTTTGTCACAAGAGTTTTACCGAATATCAGAATGAAATTGTGATGACTTCTTCTTGTTTTTCATTTAGACCTTTAAAAAAGTCCAATGTGTGGGAATGTGTTAAAGTTTTCAGTCTTTTCATAAAGTTATCATCAGTTGCTGTTGATGATTTATATCTCATTTTAAGTCACAATGAAAACTAAAAGAGGCTGTTTCCAAAGTACTCATAATTCATCATATTGACAAAGTTAACATTTTCAATCAGTTACAAACTGATATTTACCTTTGGTCTGGGTTTCCCCAGAATTCTGCACACAAAGGTGGCATCAGCCCCTTCAATCAGACGGAAGTCCTTCATACATTGTACAATTTGAGGGGCCATATCTGGGGCCAAGGCGTTCTCAGTCACATCCATGTCATACTCAGACGTTTCTGTTTCACTTCAAACCTCACTTTGCCGTTGAGATATTGAATCTCCTCTCTCAAGCGATCTTTGAAATGAGAGATTGCGAATTCCTGGAATATACGTTAGATGGATTGAAGATTATATGAACGAATATGAAAACATGCCTTGGGAGTAAGACGAAGTCAAAGCAGAATACCATTAAATATTGATTACAGAATATCAAATTTAAAGATTCAAAATCTCAATATTCAAATAGATTGGAATAGTAAAAGGGAATTTTGTTATTTAGATACGACCAACAATTTTGGATAACCTGTATATACGATAGCATAAAGGGACTGCATAAAAAACCCAATCAAAATATGATAACAGAAAAGACAAACTTCCAGAAGTCTTTCTTGCGTCACATTTTTTATAAAGTTGTATCCATGGTTACCTGGTTGTCCCCGGCAACAGGTTGGTACTCGACCTCTTCTGGTTGTGACATCCTGTAGTCAACATTGCTTTCCAGGATCCTCTCTGACCTTGGGATGAAGAAATCTTTCTCCGTTCTGCGCTGTTGCTGTTGTGATCTCTCCAGAACTTCCTTATCAAAAGGTATCTGTGTAGGCATGGCCTCCCTTTCTGTTGGTATTGATGGTTGCATAGACTTGGGCAGAGGCGGGAGTGGTACCTCTTTTTCTGGAACAATCAATTCATTAGTTAGACACTTGTTTTCAATAAAGTGTATGTAATATAACATTTCTAAACTCTTTTTTTGTTAATATGTAATTTAATGCCATGTCCACAACTGTTCAGTTATATTGCAGTTCTTTGGATTAAACACAACTAGATTAAGGCTCTGTATTGTCTTGCCAAAGGCCCATTAAAGGAGATTGATGCTTTATCAAACTATATTATTTGGTAAATTTTTGGACAGATTCAAATAGTTATCACCAGAAAACACCATCAGCACAACTTAAATGTGAAAGTAAACCAGAAATAACCCAGATTAGAAAGTTTTATAATTCAGATTTCCTGATTCTTCACCTCTGAAAGACACCATTGTACACAAAATTTATCACAACAGTGTATATCTAATAAAGGAGGCATAAAATGTTGAAATGAACCTTTGATATATTATTTTAGGGTTTTGACATCATGCTGTAAGAGTGATCCAGAAGCTATCTCTGCTATTCATTAGTGCTGTTTGGCTAACACTCTTACGTGAGGAGAAAAACTTGTGATAGTATGCTAGAACAGCAGTTCTATACTTACCAACGTCAAGCTTGGCCTCTGTTTTAGCAGAGCCATCTGCATTAGTTAGAACACAAGTATATTTCCCGGAGTCATCAACAAAAGCCTCAGGGATCCTGAGGGTTGTTTTCTCCTCTGTGTAGGTGATCTCACAATCGGGTGATGTCTGTAATTCTGTGTCATTGCAATGCCATTTAATGATAGGTTCTGGACGACCTTTGAAGATCACCTTAAGGCTGATTGGTTGACCTTCCTTCACATTCTGGTTCTTCAATGGCTGAAAATTAATTAAAGGAAATATCAATATAATCTGATCATGCAAATAGGAATGAGGATTAATATCTATTCAAAAGAATTATCACTTTAAAAGATAGGAATAGATCTACTTGTTTGTTTACCTTTTAAGAGTAGCTTATAATGCTTGTTTAAATACTGTATTAATCATGAGTGATGTCTCTGACTCATTTTGCTACAATATTGTTTGCTTTTAAAATTAAAATCATTGACATTCTATAAGTGGAGAAACTACATCTAACCATGACTCTCTTGAAGATTCCAATCTAAATCTACCATGATTTGAACGCACTCGTAGCAGGGCTTATTTAATAATACTCTGAGATCTGCTTTAAAATTGTACATCAGACCCCTAACCTTGACAACCCTTGGTTCTCCTTGGGCTGTGCAGGTTTCTTAGGAACAGGTGCCTCCTCAACTGGAACACCAAACCTCGGCAGTCTCGCCTCGGATGTGGGCTTCTTTTCAGGCTTGGTTTCTGGTTCATCCATGGGTATCCCATACAGTGGTATCCTCCTCTGGTACTCTGGGAGGGGCTGCTTCTTCTCATCAAACTGCATCTGTATCTCCTCCATGTACTTCTTGGGCTTGGGCTTGTCCATGGGCTTCTCCTTCTTGGATACAACAGGCTCTGTCACGGGCTCTGATGGTCTCTTAGGTTCCAGGCGCACCGTTGGGTTCAAACACTTCTCTGGCCTCACTGACAGGCTTCTGGACTTCTTCATCAATCTCCATTTGAGGTTGAACAGCTGAAATATGTCAGTTAGATGTGTTAATGTTAATCACATTACAAGTACAATAAAGAAAGAAATTGATTTTACAGACAAAATATGGTCTATGTATTTATTATCTATCTAGCTTTTCTTAGAGAAAAATACATCCTATTATGACAATGATTCTGATCCAAAAGGCAAATCAACAACAACAAAACGATCAAATCAATCAGGTTTTATCTTTCGTTACAATTATTCATGTTAAATATCATCTAATACAATCATTTAAAACAATACTTTTATATCCACTTTGTTAACAAAGATATGTTTGAAATTAAGTTGAAACCAGTTTGATAAAAATAAGTAATTGCACGTTAATTACATTTATACCTTTATTTACAATGAGCATTAAATCCAATATAGACACATTGGTATAAGAATGTATCAATTATATGTTAATTAACTTACTTTCAACACTCAGGTTGGCAGAGCATTCAGCCTTGCCTCCAAGGTTGAGAGCTTTCACAGTGAACTTGCCAGCATCTTCATAATACACCTCAGGGATGTAAAGGGAGTGAATATCTCCTTCCTGAAATTCAAGTCTTTATCAACATTTTTATAGTTCAACGTCATGCTCTTGGTATTTCTTCTCAAGTAACACAGACTATTTCTAAACTGACTGACTGCTTTCTGACATGAACATAAAGTTTTAATGGTGGAAGATCAATAAACCATGTGTTTTATCTTTTAAAACCAAGTCAGAAAGAATAAGATTTAAAGCAATACACATTCACAACTACAAACTTTTCAAGATTTCCTTTTTGGCCAAATCAATCTAAAAGGTTAATAAGACTATGATAGCTTCTTCAATGCAATAAAGGAATGAATGTTGAAATAATTGGATTCATGGTCAATACTTATTTATAAACTTATGCTGGTTACCTGGACGAGTTCGAAGTCTGGTGAGCTGACAACCTGGGTACCATCCATGTACCATGTGATATCTGGAGGAGGGTACCCAGCAATTCTTACTGTCAGTTTGACTGGTTCCCCTTCTTTAATGGAGATGTCATACAGTCTCTCAGTGAAGGATGGGGGCAGAACAGAGGCTGTGAAATATACAATTTGTATTTAGATTTTTACTTCATTTATATAGGTTTTTACATTGCATCAACATATTTTCAGTTATGTAACGAAGCCCGACTCTTAATAATGGAGATAGATCCAATACTCAACTGCCCACAAGAGCTGGTTAAGCCAGATAGAACTAAAACCATTCTGTAAGCCAGTCAGTAGACTATCTCTCATGACAATCAAAATGCTGTCTCAAGGATTTGAACCAATGCCAAGATGGACCATGTGATTTCAAGGTCTTTACTCAAACCAATAGGCCACAGAGGCCCCTTGTATTTAAAAAGTTGAGAGTGAATAAATCAAACCAAAACATATGAAACTTAAACAAGCAATTGATAAAGGTAAGAATTATTCAATGTAATACAATTTATACTGTCTCTTAAGGTATTGGTGACAAATACTGTATTTTGTTCTTTTTTAAGCCATTCTTTGTTCCCCTTTCTTTTTAAGAATCTTGTTGATTATGATGCAGTGTATCTACCATAAATTACATTAATGAAAAGTGTCAGATCAATCATTGGGGGTAGTAAACTCTTTTAATTCTCTTCGAAGAGAGACCATAAATTTCAAAATATTACACCTATAATACCGGGTAGTCACATTTTGTCTCCCTAAAACCGCATGACATAAATGACCCTTACTCTCACCTCTGACAATGAGCTCTGCGCTGCTGGCAGCTGACCCTGCCTTGTTGGTAGCCTTAAATGTGTACTCACTAGTGTCCTCCTGGAACGTTTCTGGTATCGTCAAGGAGACGCGACTCTCCTTGTACGAGATCTCAAAGTCAGGACCGTCTTCCACACTCTTGCCTTCCTTGAACCATTTAATTGTTGGCTCTGGTTTACCTGCAATGGTGTTGTAGAAAAATTAGTTAACCCATTATCATACAATAACAACATTTGACCACTTTGTTGCAGATGACTCTGGAAAACATTGTTGGAAAAGAAGAAATTGCCCTTAACGAAACATAAATAATTATCAATCAGTATTCAGCATGTATTGTTTTTACTCAATTAAAGCTTATCCTATTCATGGAAGGACTTTTCCATGAGCAAATGCAAAATGTAATTCCCTCTTGGAAAATTAACCAACAGTCTATCACGCTCATTACATTAACTTTGATGAATTATGGGACAGGCACAAATTTGAAGCAGATGACAATCACAGGGTATGGACAAATTTGGGTTTACCACCAACATAGTCAGGAAACTATTAAACATATTGTTAATGATAGCTTAAAGATCCATTATCTGAATTTTTCTCATGTCCACACATTTTTCCGAGTTTGTGACTAGAATTGGGTTCTCAGCTCGACCCCTTACTCAATTATCAGTAATACCTTGTTGCACCTCTGAAGGGGCTCTAATCAACAATTTGTCCTTTAATCATAATGGTTTATCCAATTTCATATAGAAAGTACCTTTTTTTTTTAATGATACCATTTGTCCTCCACTGTCCCTTTTAATTTAGACCAGCCATAGAATCCCTTAAAGTTGTAAGGGTTCATTAAGTTGAACTCTTCTAACTGTTTCCATTTTCTGTTTTGTTTAACCAGTCCTGAAATTTAGAAAGTATCTAAACTATGCTGTTTTGGGTCGACCTTTATTCAATTTGTAAAATTCAGCCAGAAAAGATTTATAGGCCTGAATATTGTAGCAATTAATGTCTAATGACCCATTATTCCAAGCTCTACCTACCACGAGTTCAAGAATCATCTTTGAAAAAAAAAAAAATTCTTAAATGACTGCCCCAGTCTTTCAAGAAATAGGAAGATTCCGTTATTTGCGGATATGAACCAAAGATACTCCTTTTTGATTTCCAGGAATCACCTGCTTAATTAATTATGCAAGACAACAACAACAATGGCGGACAAGCAGAAAACAATAATATGCGAGAAGAGAAAAGGGCTGCTTGACTTCCGATTATTTTCTTTGAGCACAATTGATGCAAATTAGATTATACAAACATTTACAAAACTTCCCAAATCACAACAAAGTATATTGAAAACTGAATCTAGGCTGATTTTTAATTGTCATTATTTCTCTATTTCTAAAACACTTTCTTTCATTTTTTGTGTGTCTATAACTGTTTTAACCATCCAGAAACCGATTAAAGCATACTATAGGACCTATAATGATATTCACCACTAAACACGTAAATTGACAAAAGATGAGCGAGCATCAGACAAATTTATTCTAATTTCCATGTACAGATTTGGAGTCTGATTGAATTCTTCTTTATATGTGACATAGAAAAGTAGTCATGACTTTTTCATTCAATTTTAACTTTGAACTCTAAAATAACATCAATCATGTGCTATACTTGGGATTGGACAAAACATCCGATTGTGAATTGTGTCTAGTTATAAAACCCTCTAAACATGTCAATGTTCAACCCATCCGATTGTGAATTGTGTCTAGTTATAAAACCCTCTAAACATGTCAATGTTCAACCCATCCGATTGTGAATTGTGTCTAGTTATAAAACCCTCTAAACATGTCAATGTTCAACCCATCCGATTGTGAATTGTGTCTAGTTATAAAACCCTCTAAACATGTCAATGTTCAACCCATCCGATGGTGAATTGTGTCTAGTTATAAAACCCTCTAAACATGTCAATGTTCAACCCATCTGATGGTGAATTGTGTCTAGTTATAAAACCCTCTAAACATGTCAATGTTCAACCCATCTGATGGTGAATTGTGTCTAGTTATAAAACCCTCTAAACATGTCAATGTTCAACCCATCTGATGGTGAATTGTGTCTAGTTATAAAACCCTTTATACATGTCAATGTTCAACCCATCCGATGGTGAATTGTGTCTAGTTATAAAACCCTCTAAACATGTCAATGTTCAACCCATCCGATGGTGAATTGTGTCTAGTTATAAAACCCTCTAAACATGTCAATGTTCAACCCATCTGATGGTGAATTGTGTCTAGTTATAAAACCCTTTATACATGTCAATGTTCAACCCATCCGATTGTGAATTGTGTCTAGTTATAAAACCCTTTATACATGTCAATGTTCAACCCATCTGATTGTGAATTGTGTCTAGTTATAAAACCCTCTAAACATGTCAATGTTCAACCCATCTGATTGTGAATTGTGTCTAGTTATAAAACCCTCTAAACATGTCAATGTTCAACCCATCCGATTGTGAATTGTGTCTAGTTATAAAACCCTTTATACATGTCAATGTTCAACCCATCTGATTGTGAATTGTGTCTAGTTATAAAACCCTTTATACATGTCAATGTTCAACCCATCTGATGGTGAATTGTGTCTAGTTATAAAACCCTCTAAACATGTCAATGTTCAACCCATCCGATTGTGAATTGTGTCTAGTTATAAAACCCTTTATACATGTCAATGTTCAACCCATCTGATGGTGAATTGTGTCTAGTTATAAAACCCTCTAAACATGTCAATGTTCAACCCATCCGATTGTGAATTGTGTCTAGTTATAAATCCCTTTATACATGTCAATGTTCAACCCATCTGATTGTGAATTGTGTCTAGTTATAAAACCCTTTATACATGTCAATGTTCAACCCATCTGATTGTGAATTGTGTCTAGTTATAAAACCCTTTATACATGTCAATGTTCAACCCATCCGATTGTGAATTGTGTCTAGTTATAAAACCCTTTATACATGTCAATGTTCAACCCATCTGATGGTGAATTGTGTCTAGTTATAAAACCCTTTATACATGTCAATGTTCAACCCATCTGATTGTGAATTGTGTCTAGTTATAAAACCCTTTATACATGTCAATGTTCAACCCATCCGATTGTGAATTGTGTCTAGTTATAAAACCCTCTAAACATGTCAATGTTCAACCCATCCGATTGTGAATTGTGTCTAGTTATAAAACCCTTTATACATGTCAATGTTCAACCCATCTGATTGTGAATTGTGTCTAGTTATAAAACCCTTTATACATGTCAATGTTCAACCCATCTGATGGTGAATTGTGTCTAGTTATAAAACCCTCTAAACATGTCAATGTTCAACCCATCTGATGGTGAATTGTGTCTAGTTATAAAACCCTTTATACATGTCAATGTTCAACCCATCCGATTGTGAATTGTGTCTAGTTATAAAACCCTTTATACATGTCAATGTTCAACCCATCCGATTGTGAATTGTGTCTAGTTATAAAACCCTTTATACATGTCAATGTTCAACCCATGGTTGGAAGGATAAATGTAAAGTAATACAGGACATCTTATAGAGACACACACAATGGATACTTAAATCTTTTTGGCTCAAAAATGAAAGCAGCATACTCTGTTCAAGAAAACTTTGTTTAACACACCTGATGTTATAATGTTCAATCTATTTCACTGATAAAAAGTGCAAAATCCTTCATTTTCAGCTATATTTAATTGGGCAACAACGTGTTTGTCATTCAGGAGGGTTTTTTAACAGTTTCTAAAATTGTATTTTGAGGTAGATATGAAATTAGAAATAAATTTAAAAAATAAATAAAAATGCAACAAATTTTGGTCATTTTTATGAAGGAAAGTTATCTCCCTTTAACTGTAAAAAATCACATATGTGAAACCTTTACACAGGAAAGCTGGCTACTCAATTTAAGAAGTATTATTAACTTTGATAATCTATGTGGGTTTTCCATGATGACCATGTCCTCATTTATGAAAAACATCTCGTGTCTTTTCCTTTATTACAGAAGGCACTGCAAATTTCATTTTATGTCATTATTTCACATATAAAGGTGAAAACCAGAGTAGGATTTTGATCTGTTCTTTTCTTTAATCCTTACCAAACGCCACATTTTTTACTGTCCCCAATTGAAAGAGTTTGCAGACAACATTTCAAAATCTGATGGAATTGAAAAATAATCATCTGATAGGGCAGAAAACATTGTGGGAAAAATCAAGAGCAATTTCCCCTTTTCCCACAATGTTTTCCAGAGTCGTCTGCAACTAACTGATCAAATCTCGTTATTGTTAGTTAATGCACTTTGTGCATAAAATCACAATGCAATGAAATACCAATATATTTTCTTAAAATCAAATAAATGTGATTTGTAGTTCTTCCCAATAGTTTTTCTAATACATCCTACTTAACATTTGTCTTCATGAAGAGTTAATTGAATAATTTCAGTGAAAGCAATGCAGCCGAACATCTATCAAGAGTGAAAAGTAAAGTTTCCATTATAACATCAGGGAGAGATAATTGCAACAAAGGGACAAATTGATGATATTGAGTAAATCATTCTTCTGCTACAAGAGTTTCTTCAATCTTCTATTACAGAAATGTTAAATGACTATATGTGTTTTAATAAGGAATTACATCCCAACAGAAAACAAACGTTTTTAAAATTACTTGACAAAAGTTTAAATTAACCATGATTCACAAAGTTATTCAATTAAGTTATGTAAACCCTTTACCAAACACTAAATTTTCGACTGTTCCATATTGAAAGAGTTTGCAGACCACATTCATAATGTGATGAAATTGAAAACAATCTTCTGATTGGGCAGAAAACATTGCGGGAAAAGGAAAAATTGCTTGTTACGACCGAATTCTCATTTTCCCACTCTGTTTTCCAGAGTCATCTGCAACAAAGTGGTCAAACGGGGTACACTCAAAAGCCCCCCCCCTATCAAAAGCCCCCCATTCAAAAGCCCCCCTATCAAAAGCCCCCCCGTTCAAAAGCCCCCCCCCCCCTCAAAATGGGCAAGTGGTTCAAAAGCCCCCCCACTAAAAAAATAAATACATATATATATATTTTTATATCATTTTTTTTAAATATTATGATGAAATTTAATATAACCATTAATATATATATATGTTTTTTTCAATGGTCACTTATTTTAGTTTACAAAACTGTTCAATACCGTTAATTAATGTATAACATGTACAGTACTTTTTTACTTTTAAATTTTCAAGCAATTTTCTTCGAAGCAATAAAAAATATATTTGTTTTATTGTCATTTTTTAGGCGATTGGTTTACTCAATTTGGCAATATTTTATCATTAATTACGATTGACATTTTAGCTAATAAATATTCATGAGGTATCAATTATTTCAATAATCAGTGATGAATGTGTTAACTAAGCTTTGAATAATTGCTGTTTTATGATTTTACTTTGGTTAAACATTCATATTTATCCAAATGCATAACAGCAAAATAAAGTCAATAGAGGTTATTCTTTTGTCCTATTGATTCCTATGTGATGTATGAAATGAGTCTTACATTTCAAACATTTGTATGCTAGTTAAAAGTACTGTACATGTTATTGATGAAGTAAATATAAAATGAAAGAACATGCCTGTTAATTGAAATATATTTGTATTTTCCATAATCAGCACCTATTAACAACCTGAAAGCCTAAACTATGCCCTGTTATAGTTAGCAACTTTCACTAATAATAAGAATCAAAAGTATTAAAATGTAAAATGTAACACAAATTAAAAAATGAATTAAATCTTGCATTCCGCCAACTTTGATGCCTGTTTCTATGTACATTGTATCATGTGGCCATAAGTAAAATGTGAAGAGGATGGTACAATGACAACGATGAATTCACACAAAATATGAAACTGTACGATTACCCTGTAAACAGGTGGTGTCAGCCAGACAATTAAGTCAAATCTTGTCATACCTCAGGATCCATCCTTTCAACGTACAATTCTGAAAAACAAGTTATACATCTGGATAGTCAAAATTAGCCCTTATTCAAATTAAATGGTATAATTGTGTATTATAGTTGTCTTAGTTGTTCGCAGCATAGCAAAATGAGTTATCAGAATGAAACATTTAAGAAAAAAAAAGTTCTTTTTTTGTCACAATCACTTAACTCATTACCAGACAATACCGACATTTGACCCATTTTTTTTTGCAGATGACTCTGAAAAACCTTGTTGGAAAAGGAGAAATTGCACATAACAAGCATTTTTTCCTTTTCCCACAAGGTTTTCTTCCTTATCAGAAGATTATTTCCGATTTCATCATATTTTTAAATGTCATCTGCATTGTGGGTTTTTTTGGGGTAACTGTTCTTCAGTTACTTAAATCATTCCCTTTATATTATCACCATCGGAGCTGATGAGACTTTAACCCTTTACCACACACCAAATTTTCATCTGTCCCAAATTGAAAGAGTGTAACGAACCAAATGAACCTCTCAAAGACACAAACACATCCGATTAGTGAAAAAACTGGGGTAGGTATATTCTGTTGACTTTTCTCTGTTGACCAGCTGACTGCTGACCGCTGACCAACTGACCAGAGGGTATAAAATGCTGACTAGTATTTTGCTGACCAGGGTAAATTTTGATGACCCCCAATGACTGACTGATAAGAACTGATAAACGATACAACTCCCATTTACCAAAACAATGCAAAAGTAGAAGCTGGTTCCACAAAAAATCAAATGCCTTTGGAAATAAAAAATTAATTTGTCAAGTTTTATTTTAATCCTTTCTTTAATTATTATTTCGTATTTAAGAAAATTTGACATGTTCAAAAAGGAGTAATTGTTCTTAACCTTGCTTTGCACAAATTGAACATCTTGAATAAATGCTATGTTAATGTTTATATATATATTTTTTTTCTAAAAGTATATTGTTGCATGTTTTTTTTTTCCATTGTTAAATATATTAGTTGTTTCAACTTTTAGAGTATTATGTCACTCTATGTGAGTTGTGGTCATTTTCAAATATCAGCTTTTCTCATTTTTTTTCTCAAATTCATCTAGATTTTATATATAGAGATCTATATATATTCAAATGAAATTAAAGGAGTATGAATTTTGTCACATTGTTCTAAATCCATGGTTTAATAAGAAACATGTTGATTGGTCCACAGGGTTGGTCAGCAATTTCTTGACATGGAAGCAGTCAGTCAGAAGAATTTTTCTATCAGTATTCAATCAGAATTGAATTGATATTAAAATGTAAGTTTAATGCAAATCAAGCGCTTAACCTTTTATTCTAAACGTATAAGCACAATTATTTTTGATAAATGTTTTATAAAGCTGACCAGTGTTTGCTGACCAAGGTAATTTTGATGACCCCCCCCCCCCACTGACTGACTGATAAGAATGGATAAGCCATAAACAGCTCCCTTTAATCAAACAATGCAGAAAAAGTAGCAGTGTTTGCTGGCTGACCAAGGTAATTCTGATGACCCCCACCCCCCCACTGACTGACTGATAAGAATGGATAAGCCATAAACAGCTCCCTTTAATCAAACATTGTAGAAGAAGGAGCTGGCTCCATGATAGTCAAATGTCTTTGGAACAGAAAAATCCATTTGTCAAATTTCAATTAAATCTTTTTTTTATTTATTAACATTGCTTTGTACAATTTGAAAATCTTGAATAAATGCTATGTTAATATTTTCATCTTTTCAAAAGTAAATTGTTTCATGTTTTTGGCCAATGTGTCAATGTTTTAATTGTATTAAATTTAAATGGTATTATTTCACTTAATGTGAGTTGTGGTAATTAAAATTTTAAGCTTTTCTCATTTTATTCTCAAATTTATCTAGATTTCAATATCTATACAAATGAAATCAAAGGAGTATTAATTTTGTCACATTGTTCTAAATCCATGATTAAATAATAAATGTGTTGATTGATCCACAGGATTGGTCAGCAATTTCTTGACATGGAAGCAGTCAGTCAGAAGAATTGTTCTATCAATATTCAATCAGAATTGAATTAATATTAAAACGTAATTTTAATGCAAATCAAGCATTTAACCTTTTAATCTAAATAAAGTAGCACAATTATTTTTTGAATATTTTTTGTTTTGTGTGTTGGTTGGACAGCAATAGATTGGTTGGTCTAAAAAGTAGCAGTGTTTGCTGACCAAGGTAATTCTGATGACCCCCCCACTGACTGACTGATAAGAATGGATAGGCAATAAACAGCTCCCTGTTATCAGAACACTGCAGGAAAAAAAACTGGCTTTACAAGAGTTCATTTGCCTCAGAATAGAAACTTTTTTTAATTTCTCAAGTTTCCATTTTCACTTTTTGTAATTAATTAGAAATTATTTACTTTTGTAAAATTGTATTTTGGGAGCAGTTTTCAAAATTCTAGAAACATTGGCATGAGAGAAAGGAAGAAACTGTTCTTGATATGAGTTTGTATATAACTTTATAAGTTAATCCGGCATTTTCAAATATCAGCCATCTAATATGTTTTTGTTTTCTTTTAACAATGCATCTAAAAAATCACATGTATATTTTCATTCTCTTAAACTGACTAACACATAATGGACTTTTTGGAAAATCTGCAATAAACGGTATATGTTCATTCCTCCCCCCCCCCCGGTATATATAACCAATATACCGGTACATGTACTGATGACTGGTATCCTTTGTAGTTCCACTCATCAATATCTGCATGAGCATGGAGAAAACCAACAATTCGCCTAGAATAAGCTCATCCTATATAATGGTCAACCACAAGAATGAAATGATTCCTGGAAAAAATTCCTTCCGCCAATTTTGAGAAGCCAAAAAATACACTTAGAAGAAATGAAATTGGATGTTGTCTTAGTTTAGTAACAATGAGTGTTTATATCAAGTTTATAACATTTATTAATCCAAGAGCACAAGTCTGAGTAAGTCCCTTCAATGAATACAAAAAAAAATGGATTTAAATAAAAAAAATTAGGAATGAAAAGACAGATCAACAAAAAGAAAACTTATTATCCTAAGGCATATGGACTATGATGAAGCCAGCTACTTCTTTTTGTATCGTTTTGATTTGAGAAGCTGTTTATTGCATTTAAATTCTTATCAGTCAGTCAATGGGGGCAAAGACCTAATAAAAAGACTGTTTATAAGGTTTTTGAAAGGGGTCATCAACATTAATGTGGTCAGCAAAACATTGGTCAGCTTTTAAGACTGAATGAATGAATGAATGGTGTTTTAAGGCGCATCGACAGCTAAGGTCATTTAGCGCGCATTATGATGATGTTGATGAATGGATACTAAAAATATTAACAGGTTAAAATATATTTGTTTAAAGAAAAAATAAATAAGAATTTGTAATTAATGAACAAAAGTATATATAAGATTTGTAAAAAATTAATGATTGTTGATAGATTGTTTGTAATGAATGTGTGATATGAAATAAATAGTGTGTGATGAAAAAATGATATTGATAAATGTATATATATTTAGAATTTGTAAATAATCACAATCTATTGTAAACTCCAATCTCTTTGAGAAAGGAAAGAATCAATTCAATCCTGACAGTGTCAAAAAGCTCATAAATAGTGTTGACATTGAAATATCTTGCACGAATTCTTTGAAAATCAATGCAATCTAGCAATATATGTTTGATGGTAAAGGGTGCATTGCATGGAATGCATTCAGGTGCATCTTCCTTAGCCAAGAGCCAGGAGTGCGTAATGTGTGAATGACCAATTCGGATTCGTGCAATTGTAACTTCCTCTCTTCGTACAGACATGTAAGAAGGGTACCATTCTCCGAGGGTAGGCTTAATTGAATGCAATTTATTAAAAACATCAGCATTCCATTTTGATTGCCAGATGGATGTGATGTAAGTTAAAATAGAAGGTTTAAAATCGGTGTATGGTACTTTAAAATCTGAAATGGGAAGGTTAAGAGCTGATTTAGCGGATCTATCCGCATGTTCATTACCCATGATACCAGTGTGGCTTGGAAGCCAACAGAAAACAAGTCTGTTTAAAGACAAAATATGAGAGATCCTTTGAATAATTTGGCATACCAAAGGGTTCTCCAACTTTTGATTCGATAAGGCTTGCAGTACTGATAGAGAATCAGAAAATATAATAAATCGGGTGGAATTTGCATTTTCCACCAGGTTAAGGGCTAGCTAGATCAATAGCCCTTATCTCTGCAGAGAAGATAGAAGACTTGTCTGGAAGGCGGCATTTCTTAACCCTTTCTCCATATACAGCTGCAGCTGCAACGAAATCACCGTCCTTGGATCCATCAGTGTATATAGGTTTGTAGGAAGAATATTGTTCTTTTATCTCTCTATATTTACTGTGAAAGATAGCTCTATCTGTTTCTGATTTCTTATCAGAGGTAAGATCAAACAAAAAGTTTGCTGTGTCCAATGTCCATGGAGGTATGTCCGATAACTTGTACTGGGCTATAGAATTAGTGTCTACCCCAAGATTATCTATAATGGGCTCCATGCGAATACCAAATGGGGCAATAGCATTTGGTTTCTGTTGAAAAAGGCGTTTGTATTGGGGGTTAAAAACTACTCGATGAGTAGGGTTAAAAGGATTGGATTTCAATTTTAAAAAGTATTGAAGAGATAGTTTTTCCCTTCTGTAATATAGAGAAGGTTCATTTGCCTCTGCATAGGGGCTGTTAACAGGAGATGTTCTAAAGGCGCCTAGGGCAAGCCTTAAACATTGGTTTTGCATTGGATCTAGCAGCTGGAGATAG
Source organism: Cerastoderma edule (assembly GCA_947846245.1). NCBI lineage: Eukaryota > Metazoa > Mollusca > Bivalvia > Cardiida > Cardiidae > Cerastoderma > Cerastoderma edule. The sequence goes on along the minus strand of OX401413.1, from coordinate 22,278,445 downwards.
GATTTACGGGTAGTCCAGATAACTGGTCTCGAAGGCTATTGCTATTTTGACTGACGCGAAGCACGATAAATGTCCAAATTACGAAAAAAGCTTCGTTCACGGATCATTATTGAGACTAGATTTACGGGCTGATCCATACACTATAGAGCCATAGTCAAGTTTTGATCGAATAAGGGATCGATACAGCCTAAGCAAGACCTTCTTATCGGCTCCCCAATCTGAGTGTGCAATAACTCTAAGAATGTTCATTGCTTTTTGGCATTTCTTTTTAAGAGATTTAATATGAGGTAAGAAAGAAAGCTTTTTGTCAAAAATGACTCCAAGAAATTTGAACTCTGGCACAACTTTTAGTTTAGTATTGCCTAGAGTCAGATCGGGGTCTGGATGCAATCCACGAAGATTGCAAAAATGCATACATTTGGTTTTCGTTTTTGAAAACTTGAACCCATTTTCATCTGACCATATTTGTAATTTATTAAGGCATTGCTGTAGTTGCCGTTCAATAATATCCATGTTTCTGGAACAGAAACAAATAACAAAGTCGTCTACATAAAGGGAGCAGTCCACTCCAGGGTTTATAGCTTTAACAATGCTATTTATCTTAATGCTAAAAAGTGTAACAGACAAAATACACCCCTGGGGAACCCCCATTTCCTGCTCGCGAGCACCTGACAAGGTGTTCCCAACACGAACGCGGAAGAGCCGTTCATCCAGGAATGCTGCAATGAATATAGGTAGGCGGCCTCTGAGGCCAAAATCGTGTAAATCTCTAAGTATACCATGTTCCCAAGTGGTATCATATGCACTTTCCAAGTCAAAAAATACAGATACTACATGCTGCCTTTTTATAAAAGCTTAGAACTCGAAGATACGTTTCGAACCGAACAAGATGGTCTAACGTACTTCGTTGTCGGCGGAAGCCACTTTGAACAGATACAATAAGGTTGTTCGATTCAAGAAACCAAACAAGCCTATCGTTAACCATCCGTTCAAGAGTTTTACAGATGCAACTTGTCAAGGCAATCGGTCGATAGCTGTTTGGATCTTTTGCATCCTTTCCTGGTTTTGCAATTGGAATGACCAAAGCCTCTCGCCAGCTGGATGGAAATTCACCAGTCTGCCAAACATTATTAAAAATATCGAGTAAAATAGAAAGGGATGAATGTGGTAAGTGCTTGAGGAATTGATAGTGAATTTGGTCCTGACCTGGAGAAGTGTCATGGGATTTCTTCAAGGCAGATTGAAGTTCTTTAAGAATAAAGAGTTTGTTGTAATGCTCTTCATTTTTAGAAGTAAAATTGAGCTTTGATTTCTCCGCTCTTGTTTTAAAGGTCTGAAATTTTTTAGAGTAGTTCTCAGCAGAGGACTTCATCGAGAAAGTCTCTGCCAAGGTATCTGCTATGTCCTGAGGGTTATCTATTTCTTGGTTGTTTGAAGTGAGGTGACTAATATGAGATGGACCTTTGCCATTCATTTTACGAATCATGTCCCAAGTCTTTTTGGTCGAGGTGCGACTATTAAGTCTAGAGACATAATCTCTCCAGGACTTGCGCTTACTTGTTTTAATTGTGCATCTTGCCTTTGCACGGCGGATACGAAAGTCGTTAAGGTTTTCTTGTGTTGGTCTCAGGTTAAATTTCCTGAGAGAGGCCTTTCGTTCCCTAAAGGCTTCCTTACATTCAGAAGTGAACCAAGGTTTATCTGGACGTTTGGGATTTGTCGAGGTCTGAGGTATAGACTGTTTGGCTGCATCAAACAATAAAGAAGAAAAAGGAAGGAAGGGTCCTCACAGTCCTCAAATGCATGGTGAACAATATTCTGTTCACAAAGCATCTGGAATTTACTCCAGTTTGCTTTAGACAACTTCCATTTTTGAGGACGATCAAGGACTGAAGGTTTATTTTCATTTAAAATAATAGGGAAGTGATCACTTCCACAAGTGTCTTCTAAACATCTCCATGAAAAATCAGGGAGAAGTACTGGACTGCAAAAAGAAAGGTCAATAGAAGAATATGATCCTGAAGCTGGATGCAAATATGTTTTTGCACTTGGATCGTTCAGGAACGAAAGAGAATTTACAGACATAAAATTCTCTATTTGATCACCACGTCGGTTCGTATCTGTACAACCCCATATGGTGTTATGTGCATTAAAATCACCAACAAGAACAAATGGTTGAGGTAGTTGAGATATCAAATCATCAAGATTACCTTGGTGTATAGGTTTATTTGGTGGAAGATACAAAGAGCACAGGGTAATAGTGTTATGTAAAGATAATCTCACAGCTACAGCTTGAAGGGAAGTATCAAGCTGTATGTGCCTGTGAGGAACACTGTTATTAACAATGACAGATACTCCACCTTGGGCTTTATTGCCTTCAGTGTAAATCTTGTTATATGTAGAATGAAATTTGAGGGAGATAGTGTCATCCTCCCTCAAGAATGTCTCTTGAAGACAAAGTGCAGCAGGTTTGTGATTATCAATCAGAAGTGACAACTCATCAAAGTTGGCCTTCAGACTTCGACAGTTCCATTGGATAATTGGATTAGCCATTGCGCTAAAAAGTAAAATTAAAAAAGTATAAAAAAGCATTCTATAATTCATTGCAGCAGATTAAAAAGTTAAGAAGCAGGTGACTTGGGGTCCTTGGTATTTGGTTTTTTACCCCAATCATCTAAAGAACCACCCCATATGGACTGCTCGACATCTGAAGAGTCGCCTTCAAGGACCTCTTCAGTGTCCATTGCATCCAGAACTTCAAAATTGTTAGAAGTTGCAATGGGGGTTCATGCGACAGAACTTGTCGCAGCACATGAATGTTCATCATTTGAACAAAGAGATTTATGTTTTTGAAGGTTTTTCCTTTCTTTCTTAGAAAGAGAAGGGTTTGCCTTTGATCCAGAAGATGGACCATTGGAAGAAGAAATAGATTTTTGTTGTTGTTTAGACTTTGATTCAGAGGCAGGTTGTTTAGCTTTAGATGTTGATGCAGGTGTTGGTGCAGAAGTATCTTTTGGTGTAGTTGCAGGTTTTGGTGTGGCAGTAGAAGGTTTTGGTGCTGATTGAGGTTTGGGTGCAGAAGTAGATGGTTTGGGTGCAGTTGCAGGTTTTGGTGTAGGAGGTGGCTGTTTTGCTATGTATGATGATAAAAGTGGTGCTGGGACCTTGCCCTTCAGCTCCTCTGCCATTTCTGGAAACTTCCCCAAAAGAAGTTTGAGGAGAAGATTGCAGGTATGGCAGTCTTGCTTCGGGGAGGCTACTGCTGAGTAGCTGTTCCCACTGACAAGGCTTTCCTTGTCCTGCTTTTGTTGCAGGACAAGTTTGCGTGCTTCTGCAAAGGAAATACCTTCCTTGCACTTGATGGTCAGGATATCCTTCTCATCTTTCCAAGTTTGACACTCCTTCGCATAGGCAACATGACCAGACTTGCAGTTGAAACAGCATGCAGGTGCGGTGCAGTGTTCAGTGCTGTGATCTGCGCCTACAAATGCGCATTTAGCACAGACTGGTGTATTGGTGCATTTTGTGGTGTGGTGACCAAATCGTTGACATTTGAAACAACAAAGAGGGTTAGGAATGTATGTGTCGACTTTTAAGGATTCAAATCCAATTTTAAGTGTAGGTGGAACTGTGGAACATGAGAAAGTGATTATGTATGTGTTAGTGTTTTTCAACACTCCATCTCTTTTGACACTGATGCGTCTGATATCTGTAACAGACTGTGACTTTAAGTTGTCCTTGATGTCATCAAGAGAGGAGCAGTAATGGAGGTCCTTGCAACGGATGACTCCTTTACATGAGTTGAGTGATGGATGTGGGTATACTTTGACTGCTTGTTTGAATAGTGTTTTATGTTTGAGTATGTTGATTGTTTGTTGCTTTGTGAAGCATTCAATGAGTATGGTGTTGTTTTTGAGTTTTTTACTGATTTTGGTGTACCGAGAATACTTTTGATTGTTTTCTCAATAACAAATGGTGATATGTGTGTAATTGGTTTGACTGAATCTTCTGCTTCAACCACAATAAATCGTGGAAAATTTAGTGGTGACGGAGAAGATTCTGCCTCTGAATCACTGTCAGAAAGGGCACGCTTGGCAGCTTTTTTATGGGATTCCATATTAGTTTAAAAAGTTCACCATCCTTGGTCCCCGCCCACCATGGAGCCCAACAAGGGGACTTAATCTGGGGAAACCCATCGCAGATCAAGTCAGGGTTACAAGGATGGTATACTCAGGGTGAAAGGGCTAGACTGGACAAATGTGTCCCAAAAGATGTCATTCCAAGCAAGCGACATAAATTTGGGATGATACAGGATGTCAATCAAACACCAAATCTTTCATCTGATTGACCCATGGGCCACCGTCATGGGGTACTAAAGGTGAAGAAATTTCAAATAAATTTGAAAATATGTTGTATGGTGGAAGATTGATGAAAAAACAAGTTGCCCATGACAAGGCATGACCAGCCGATTGATCAGGTCGGGCCTTCCTGACCTCTCGTTTAGCCCAAATTCAGGCCAAAGTGGTGTATTGAAAAAACAGGGTATTAACTAGCCTAACCCTGGATTCTCTCAACCACCAGGATCCCTGCATCAGGCGACACGAGTCGCAGCCCACGGCAAACGGGCAGGCACTTGGTGGGGTTCTACCACTCAGCAGCGCAGTGGCAGGACAATTTCTAACCCCCCGCCCTGCCATGGGGGGGAGCTTTTAAGACCATTGAATAATAAATGCTTAATGTGGAATAATGTGGAGGACAGTGGTCCAGGGGTAGAGCGTCGGCTTCTGGATACGACAATCGTGGGTTAGAATCCCATGGAAACCGGGATCTGCCTTGCGAACTTTCATTAATCCACATTCGGTGCAAGTACTGGTTTTGTATCGAGGAAGCAGAATCGAGAGTGATTAATCTAAGTTGTAAGAACTTGTTTCACAATCCATGTAAAATAAATAATTTTAAACTAATAATGCTTACCAACACATAATCTTGTCCTAATACAAAATAGGAATTGTTAGAATGTATTTGTTTCACTCAAACAAAGAAAGGGGTTTTTAAAGTGCTTGTTTTTGCATTAAACTTCTATTTATTATTAATTTATTTTTCTTTGAATGCTGACAGAGCCGTTCTCCATCTTTGTTGGCCAGTTCTGCTGACTGACTGCATTCATGTCAACATATTGCCAAATCCAACAGTTTTTCTTTTTTTTCTAATGATGTATTACAATGTTGACAAAATGTATACCACTTTAATTTCTTAAAATAGATGCAAACTAAATTAATTGTATGTATAAAAATGGGGAAAAAAAGATACCTTAAAATGCCAAATAAAATTACTCACATCAACTGATATAATACTCCTTTATTAAAAACAATAACAGTGATACTTTAACCAAAAACATCAAACACATTTTTACAATGAAATAAAAAATGCATGACATTTAGTCAAGATTTTTTTTCACAAAACCATGTTAGGAAAAATTTCAAGATTTAAAGAATGAAAAATAAAAGTCTGCTTGAATTTGGTAGAACCAGCTTCTTTTTCTGAATTACCTCTTTTTCTACATTGTTTTGGTTATAAGGAGCTGTTTATGGATTATCGGTTCTTATCAGTCAGTCAGTGGGAGTCATAAAAAATATACCTTGGTCAGCAAAGTACTGGTCAGCTTCTTACACAAACCAATTGCTAACCAACACTTAAAAAATCGAGAAATTAAACTTTAAAAGAAATCTTGTGCTACTATGATTAAAATAGAAGGTTAATTGCTTAATTTGCAATTTACTTAATGTTTAGATTTTAATTCATTTCTGTTTGAATGCTGACAGAGTCCTCTACATCATTATTGACCAATAACCTTCTGACTGAATGCGTACATGTCGATAAGTTGCTGATCAGTCCTAAATGCATAATTAATTATGAATATAAAACAATGGAAACAAAATTTATGATTCTTTAATTTTTTTTAATTATGCCATCTTGATAAATTATAAAAGAAAACATTACAAGATATCTGATATTTGAAACTGCCAGATTTACTAACATAAACTAATATAATTCTCCTACAAAACAGTCAAAACAGCAAACAATTTATTTTTGAAAAGAAAAGGAAAACAATAAGCATAGCCTTTTATCAAGATTTTGAAATTTTGCAATGAAGGAAAGCAACAAAGAAATAATGACAAATACCTACCCCGATATTTTCACCTTTTTACTCAAATCTAAGACCCTAAACAAATCCTTTCACACTGTTGAGTTCGTCTGCAATTCTCCACCATTTTTGGGTCAGACACGACCAAATTGTTTCAGGATTCGTTCCTGGTATGTTTCACCCTAATTATTTTGGACTGATACTTAAAGAATTGTGTTTGACCTGAATACCACGGAATTAGGGTAAGGCCTAAAAAATGCAAATGGCTGCCAGTGACTCAATTAATTTACGTTACGTAGAGCATTTATGTGCTCCATTTAAAAATAATGATGAGAAGATCGTAAATGAGGAATGAAATATGTTAGAAAAGCTAAATGATGACATCTAAGTTCTCCCCTTCCTTTCTGTTATTCATGTAACCATTAAGTACCACGGAATTAGGGTACACCAGTATACATCACTCTTCGAGTATTGTAGTACATGTTCTCTGGTTTCCCACCAGTACTAGGCTAGGAAACGTGTCTTGCCCAAGGACACTCTACAGTGAAATAATAAGCAGCCATTGGGTATCGAACCCAGGATGACCAGTCTCTAGTCCCCAACACTAACCACTACACCACCGCAGAACCTTAACGTTCTGACAACTTAGATTCAACACTCTTGATTCTGTTTCCTGGATTCTTAACCAGTACTCATGGAAATAAGTGAAACAATCTCTTACGTCTTTGACTATTCACTCTCAGTTCTGCTTTCTGGATAGATAACCAATATATGTATGCACCCCAAGTGTGGATTAATGAAAGGTTGCAAGGTGATGGAAACTTATTATTTTGGACCAAATTTTGTTGAAGGTATAAAAAAAAAGTACACAATTTAAAAGAAAGGGAAACTTATTTCTATATAAAAATGTTTCACTTTTTGTTTCAGTTATGCACTTTTTTATGCAACAAGAAAAACATTTAGTAATATCAAATCAACTATTTCTGAAGAATGGAGTGGAACAGAAGGGAACAGTACATGTCCAGACAAACCTACAAATGTAAGATTTTATTAGCTCCTAGTCATTTCTAGAAAATGATTTGTTATTAAAAAAATGTTTGATTTTACAATTTCAATATAATAGTAGCTCCTCTGTTTCAAATGAATTTTATTCTGCTGCTGATAAAAGATCAAATACTAGTCTCATATTTTTATACAATTTTTATAATACATTTTCTAGCTTATTAGTTAAAAGAATACGATAAATCTGTAATTTAACATTTCTCAAATAAGTGATGAAAATCACTCATTATGAGCTTTCTGCTTTCTATTACAATTAAGTATTATGTAAACACAAAATTTAATATGGACCTTCAACATATTGCCTATATCTAGCCTCTTTTTGTTGACAGCCTTAATTGAAATGATTTAATTGATTCAACAATGTTATCGTAATTTGAATTAGAACTTACTTCAGACAAAAAGATCATTTGCTCTAAATGCTTGATCAGTTTCTCTTATTTTTCCCACAGTCTTCTTAGTTTTTCCAATACAAGTACCTTCAAAATGAGTACCAGCCATAAGTGGAGCAATGGTTTATAGATATATGAATATATTCATAGTAAATGTATGTTACAGGTGTGGAATTCCCATTTGATGTTCGATAAGTCTGGAGATGCGGAGACGTACCTAGGAATTCTGGATGCTGTATTTATGGTGTCTTATGCTGCTGTAAGTATGCCTGTGCTCATGATACTTTAATCCTCAGAATTCTGGGTAATTTTCTAAAAATAGAGGTTTTGTGTCATCTGCTTTCCAACATCTTGAATATCTGCTTAATTTTGTTATGAAATATTTCTTAAATCTTCAATTTCAAGAGCATATATGTAGCAAACTGTTGTATCAGTTAATCTATACAACACACCAAGCAAAAAGACCCCTTTAAAAGCAAAATTACATCTTAACAGAGAAAAACTCTAATTATTTCTGCTTGAAATAATGGTGTCACATGTACTTCTCAATCAAGCCTGCCTGTTTGTTTACAATTAAACTCGTACTTAATACGTGCCTCGGGCATTGTTGGACACGGGGATAACAATCATTGGATTAATCAGAGACATAGATAATGTTATCTATGTCTCTGGATTAATTATGTGATTCTGGAAGTATTGTTAGGTGTGTAGAGTGTCATATCCGTCTATTATCAGGGCCGATTTTTTCATCAAATCTCAACTTGTAACCGGTCCACTACAGCCGAAATTGGTCCAAAACCGGCATTTTCCTGATCCCTGGTTGTGATGTCTATATATATACACATGCTCTTTATAACATTGCTTAGACTTTCAGCTTGCACAAATAGGGTTTTCAGGCACTGGAGTGCTTGCTGATTGGGAGGAATGTTTTGCATAATAGCTGATATCACCTTCCCTGTCAATTTCTTTTAAAATATTCATCCCAAAATGGAAAGTTACTAGGTGTATCTTAGAAATAGAAGACGAAAACTACTGTTTTTTAACCAAATCAAATGTATCAAACAATGTCAAAAGCAAGTAGACTGCTTGCAGGGCAAATTAAAGGCGCTATGGAATTTTCATTCCAGGCCCTGGGGGAATGCTAATTCTGAAACTCAGGTTCTGTGGCCCTATATTGCTTAAAATGTCTGGGAAGACCTGATAGACTCTCTACATACACAACAGTTAATGAGATTTTTTTTATTTTTCAGGGTCAATACATCAGTGGGATACTTGGAGATCGGTTTGAACTCAGAAAGGTGTTATCCATTGGAATGTGCCTTACAGGCCTTGTTGTAAGTTTATCCACCCTGTTAACTCTATACCAAACACCAAATTTTCGACTGTCCCAAATTGAAAGAGTTTGCAGACGACGTTTCAAAATGTGATGAAATTGAAAAAAAAATCTTCTGATAGTGCAGAAAAAAATTGTGGGAAAAGGAGAAATTGCTTGTTAAGAGCAATTTCTCTTTTTCCCACAATGTTTTCCAGACTTGCAACAAACTGTTCAAATGTCGTTATTGTTTGGTTATGGGTTAAGCCCATTTACTCTTTTATGAAAGTTTGGGGCTGGTCCAAATTGAAAGCATCAGCAGACGACAATTAAATGATACAGCAAAATTGCATTTCATTTGAAAATTTGGTAGAAACCAAAATTGATATAATGGGAAATGATAATAGAGGGTAAGGTCATTTTTAAATTACATATTTTGAAAAAAAGCATTTTCACATGAGAGAAAATGTTCTTTAATTAGAAATTCACACATTGTCACTGTACTTTTCATAACTATTCTAATTGTAAATTTGTATTGCGGAATATGTAAAGACTGGTCTGTATTTCATCTTTTTTAGGTTATAGTGTTTGGGCCGGTGTTAGAGTGGACTCACTATTTTGACAAGTATCTTTACGTGGTTGTATGGAGTCTGAATGGTCTCTTACAATCCTCAGGCTGGCCTACTGCGGTGGCTGTAATGGGCAACTGGTTTGGAAAATCTAGGTAAGAGTTGTCAGTATCAGAAAGTTGTATGTTGTTTGCTACCATATGGTCTTGTTTGATCCTTAACCCTTAGAATGCTGGGTAATTTTTAAAAAAAAAAGATTTTTGTGTCGTCTTCTTTTCAAAACCTTAGATATATACTTATTTTTGATGAGGAAAGATTTTCTTAGAAGCAAACAGGGTGGGTCACAGGCCATCTGCCAGTTTACTTGGCGGGTGGCCTGGATCTTACCTGTATGCATAAACATGAAGTCGGTTCCAGTACTATAAGGGTTGATTTTTTTTTATGTTTTGGTAACTCAATTAGACTGATTAAATTACAGATTGAATTTAATTCAAACATGGAAGACAATCAAGTTTACAATGCATGATGAGTTTTGACAAGAACAAAACCATGATATGGTAAAAACTAGCTTGTTTGATCCAGATTTTTATTGTCTGTAACTCAAGAAAATTGTAATATCCAATTCTTGAAATTTGCTCTACGACTACAATATGACTTAAATATTGTTGAAAATGGCTTAAAAATTTTGATTCCTGCAAACCAACCAACTTAATTCCCAAATAACATTATAATTGCAATTTTAGTTAATGTTTGTCTATTGTTCCCTTCGTTCAGACCAATATGAATTTCATGACAGGAAATTATTAAACACTATTAAATTTATCTTACTATTTTTCTAGTCCATAGTTGGGAGAAAGAAATGTTAGCTTCCTTTCTTATGTTTCAGCCGAGGTTTTGTTCTGGGTCTATGGAGTGCCTGTGCCTCTGTGGGCAACATCATTGGTGCTTTAATGGTGTCACAAGTGCTGAAGTATGGGTATGAGGTAAGACTAATAGGCTATCATTTTACTTTATTTTTAGCTTGACTATTTAAAGAATAAAGCCTCCTGGGCATGGTTGTCACACCTTGGGATATCTTGTTAACCAAAAACTAATGTAAAGGTATGGGTTTACAGTCTTATATCTATGCTAGGCATATTCAGGCGACTCTTACAATTACCTCCCCGATCACTGGGTGATAAACTGGCCGTTTACATATGGCGCTAATGCAGCCATAGCCTGGGGTCCTGGCCCATGCTAACCCGCATTAGGGCCAGGTGTCAGAGAATGAATTGTCTCTTCTGATTGGCTAACGGATTGCCACTCGCCTTATTATGAAAAGATGGCGTTTGAATTGTGCATTTACCCTTTTTTATCCTTATCATTTTTACCCTTTTCCAACCCTTATTCAGCCTGGGTAGCCTTTACCTTTTACAATTTTCATACAATACTCCATTTTTTATAAATTAATTGCACTTAAATGGATTTTGTTCATTTCATTTTATTTTTCTATTAATTCATTGTTTGATTTAAATATTGGGATTCAAAATATCAGATTGAATTGATATCTTTTGTAAAAGAATCAAACTTTTTACTTTAGTAGTTATCTCTGAATGAATTCTACCAAAACTTTTGTTTATATATTCAAATGAGTTTTAAATCACACACAAAACATATTGAATGGAAACAAATTGGAAACAAATATCTCCACCAATCAATATTACATATCATCTTAAATCCTTCGATGCTTAAATTTGAGGCTTGTGAAGTGTTAATAGGAGATTTTGAAGAAAGAAAGACCACATAAAAATGTGAAAAAATTGGGATTTTCTTCTATCTTTCCCATAACATGTTCTTTTTAATCAAATCCAACGACACATAAAAGGAAGGGGTAAAGGGTTTCACGTATCTCTGGTTAAACAATCACGAATTCAATTAACAGGCAATAAAGATAAGAATCCCACCGACAAGAGTTTTAGTATATCAACGGCATCTGTATTTATTCCCTTTATGCAGTTATAAGTTAGATAACAAACAAGGAAAAAAGAACGTGATTTTTCTTTTCCAAATTATAATCAAAAGCCAAGCTTCTCGACAAATTAAGCACCTTTATTTTTCGTTTTGACAAAATCATATGAAGCCTACAAAATCAATTATAATTAGTATTAAACATTATCGCAATAGGCTTATTTAGTGATGTTTGAAAGTCTGTTTTAACATAAGAACCTGTAGTTGACGAAGTCATCAAAAAGAGGGGAAACGCATGAACTAAGAATAAACTGATTTGGACACATTTAGATCTCAAGAATTTGATATCAGAATTAATACTATTCTAACATATATTGCTTATCAAACGATTTTCCAGATATATTCTTGTCTCGTCATATCTCGTCTTTTAAAACCACGTTTAACTCTAACTTTGGAAGATTGACACGCCTTCCTTAATTCTGTAACTATCTTGTCAATATTAAGTACTTTTCTATAACAAATTTAAGCACACGACACCATCTATTACAGACATTCCACCATAAAGTTTACTTTGATCTACTCCGGATTTGTTATATGGTAAAACACGACGCAAAGAGCTTGACTTTTCAATACTTGTGTCACAAACACAACCCTGTTTGGGTGATTTGCGCGGTGTACTGCATTTGTGTTCCATTACAAAACACAACGCTTTAAAATACAATAAAAACTGGAGTCACTATTTCATCTCAAAAGGATCCAACGCTAAGTAGGGTGTCTAAATAGGTACAGTTTCCCATGAATAAGCTTGCAGACTCTTAATCGACGCGCATGCGCAGTCGATGTTGTTTCATTCGGAATACCTCGGCATAACCGAACACTATTGTGTTCGGTCAAAGACCTAATAAACACAGATAAGCAACTCTGCAAAATACCGTTCTTTCTCGCGTTGACATCTCGTTCGCGAGATTTTGTCTTCCTGTAAATACAGACGCTTTATTTTGTTAATCAAAGCGTCTGCCGTCGCTGATCAGCTATGGTAGCCCATTTATTGACCCTCCCGACCCCAAAAACCAATAAACAGATGGCCACCAGCTGTGGCGCCCTGCTGTGATAATTACCGGGGATTATAACTTATTGTAATATTGCACTGTGTCAAACTGAAATGTTTCGCTAAATTTTATGACAAAGGAAAATTTCAGCAGCAAAACTTACTGTTCAAATATTAGCTTAAATCTATAATTTTGTGGAATTGGTCTCTAAACTGGAATTATCTTTTTCGGCATATCATGTACAATATTCTATGAATTAATAATTCGTAATGGGGAACATTCTATCTTCTTTGAAAAATGTACTCAACACCATCATCATCACCATCTGCATCATCATCATCATCATCATCAACAATGTTAGAATCATATTATCAAAGACTAGGCTAACTTTAGAATTACATTTTGTATTAGATCTTTTTAGAGTGTCTTCTCAGCTAGAGCCATATACTTCTGCGCACGAATATGCACCCGAGTCTGCTTTTTATCTCTTGATTTGCAGCATGTTGATGTCATACACTTCCAGCACACACAAACATGCTGTCATTAGCGGCAAATTTTACACTTTCTTTGCATGGCAATTATTTCCAGCTGAACCAAACCGAACATATCGTTACATCTTCCACGTATACAGTTTATATACAATAAGCGAGTAATAAGAATAAATTCAAATTAAAAAAAAAACGAGACCAGTTAAGAGAATTTAAATGCCTCTCAACATCACAAAAATGTATAAAAGTCCTTGATCTTCCCTTGATCGATAAAGATATGTGTAATGAATCAAAGTTTGTCTAAATCAACCCATATGTTGTTTTTATTTCCGAGGAGTTAGACAAAAACTATTGCTCTACTTCTAAAACATGCAACCATATGATTTCAAAAAACCAAGACCAGATAAGAGAATTAAAATGCCTCTCAACATCACAAAAATGTATAAAAGTCCTTGATCTTCAATTGGTCGATAAAAATATGTGTAATGAATCAAAGTTTGTCTAAATCAAACCATATTTTGTTTTTGTTTCCGAGGAGTTAGACAAAAACTATTGCTCTACTACTAAAACATGCAACCATATGTTTTTAAAAAACCAAGACCAGATAAAAGAATCTAAATGCCTCTCAACATCACAAAAATGTATAAAAGTCCTTGATCTTCAATTGGTCGATAAAAATATGTGTAATGAATCAAAGTTTGTCTAAATCAACCCATATTTTGTTTTTGTTTTCGAGGAGTTAGACAAAAACTATTGCTCTACTACTAAAACATTCAACCATATGATTTCAAAAAACCAAGACCAGATAAGAGAGTTTAAATGCCTCTCAACGTCATAAAAATGTATAAAAGTCCTTGATCTTCCCTTGGTCGATAAAGATATGTGTAATGAATCAAAGTTAGTCTTAATCAACCCATATTTTGTTTTTGTTTCCGAGGAGTTAGACAAGAACTATTGCTCTACTACTAAAACATGCAACCATATGATTTCAAAAAACCAAGACCAGATTAGAGAATTAAAATGCCTCTCAACATCACAAAAATGTATAAAAGTCCTTGATCTTCAATTGGTCGATAAAACTATGTGTAATGAATCGAAGTCTAAATCAACCCATATTTTGTTTTTGTTTCCGAGGAGTTAGACAAAAACTATTGCTCTACTACTAAAACATGCAACCATATGATTTCAAAAACCAAGACCAGATAAGAGAATTAAAATGCCTCTCAACATCACAAAAATGTATAAAAGTCCTTGATCTTCAATTGGTCGATAAAACTATGTGTAATGAATCGAAGTTTGTCTAAATCAACCCATATTTTGTTTTAGTTTTTGAGGAGTTATACAAATACTCTACCATCCCATTCAATTCCAGACATATAGCACTTTCGGTTATATTGATGATACACATTTTAAAACACGTGTTTCACCAGTGGTAAAAGGAAATCAATTGTCTCATATGCAATTATTAATAAAAACAACACACTAATAAAGGAATGTTAAAACTATCGAAAAAATAATAAAATAAACGTTAGTTTTCACACTTTATTCAACCTTCGTTTACATAGTCTAGCTGGCAGACACACTTCAGTGCAGACGATATTAGAAAGTCTCGCATAGTCTCCCGAATTCTCATCCTCCACGAGATGATAAGGGAGTTCGGTCTTTACCTATGGGGAGTTGCTTATCTGTGTTTATTAGGTCTTTGGTTCGGTAAACTTTCTCTGACACCTGGTCCTAGTTCGCGGTATACGAACGGGCCAGGACCCCAGGCTAATGCAGCCACAACACATTGGTCTATTCCCTCAAATGGACCCATTTATACACCTGGATGGAGATAACTACTGTAGATAATGGGTTTAAATTTCACATAGTGCAGTTGTGTTAGTTGATTTTGATTGGGATCTGTCACATATTCCCATAATGAGGGATTATTTTCAGAATAATTTTAAACTACACTGGAATCAAAATATAACTGTGGTTTTATATTTTCCAGTTTTCTTTCTTGGTGACAGCAACAGTTCTGTTTGTTGGGGGTCTGATAAACTTTGTGGGACTGAATAATTCTCCAGAGGAAATAGGTGAGCCTTGAATTGAGCTTTCTCTGAGCAAATCCTAGAAATATTTATAGATACTTTTTGATATACAATTTGAAGTGCTGCACCATTCAATGTTACATATCTTTTGTTGTTTTCAATAGTAATTCCAAATGAACTCTGTCATGAGAAGTGGTCTCCTTGCTGACTTACAGAATGCTGATGGATCTACCCAGCTTGACAAACTGTTATGGGCAGTCAAGTTTAGTGTCTTCTTCTATCGAAATGAGCTTTGTATTGCAACATGTTGATGTGATTTAAAACCCATATAAAATTGAAAGATGAATTATCTTGTATACTTTTATAATTTGATAAAAGTATTAGTTGATATTTTCAGAACAATGAGAGAGTTTATTGATAAAAATATGAAGAAAAGATTGCAATATACCATGAAGTAATTAAATAATATCACAGTACAGTGAAGCCTCGTTTATCCGGACCCCGATTATCCGGATGTCTCACAATCTGAACAAATTTGTAAGGGAACGGAATTATTTGACCAGTTTGTTGCAGACGACTTTTGAAAACATTGTGGGTAAAGGAGAAATTGCTCGTGACGAGCAAATTCTCCTTTTCCGACAATGTTTTCTGCCATATCAGAAGATTATTTTTGAGTTTCATGATGTTTTGAAATGTCGTCTGCATACTCTTTCAATTAGGTACGGTGGACAATTTGGCATGTGCTAAAGGGTTATAAGTATACACTTGCTTATAGACTGTTTATGTCTTTATGTGTATAGGAACATGGTCTGCTTCATTAGTCCGGATGATTCGGTCATCCGGAAATTTTGTTGGGAACGGACGTGTTTGGATTAAGGAGACATCACTGTATTTGTTCTAGTAATGGAAGAAACTATAATTTTTTCTAGGTTTGCCTGCCACAGATGCTGTTACAGATGAAGATGATGATGAAGTGGAAATCAGAGTCAACTCCCACAGAAACTATGATCAAGGGGACATGAGTGATAATGATGAGGACACAGGTATTTCATTTTATCCTGTCATTAGTGCAATTTTTGGTTCAATAACAAGGTGCCATTTAGCATTTGTGATATCCGGCACTAAATGTATAGCACACATGCACATGATGAATCATGATGTCATTTGTGAGGTCATGAAATGTGACATCCTCTAAATACCAATTTCTACTTGTTTTCTGAAAAGCGAATTAAAACCAGGATTTCAACAACCTCTGCTAACACACACATGGAATGAATTTTATATAAGTTTGCAAATAACATTCACTTTGATAACTTCTTTGCAGGTTCATTGTTAACTGAGATAAGACCTGAAAGATCAGAAGGCTCCCAGCATCAAGATGAGGCCCTTAGCTTTTGGAATGCACTCTGTCTGCCTGGAGTATTGTTGGTAGGCAACATTTCTTTATATATAAACGGAATATACAAGTGGGTTAAGGGGTCGAGGAGGGGGACTCCTTGGTCTAGTTGTTAGAGTACAATACTTGAAATCGCATTGCCCCTCTCTGTATGGGTTTAAAGTCTGGTGAACGCATTTTGCTTTTCAAGTGAGATAGTCCTCCCGCCTGACTGTTATGCCTATTGTTTCAACTAACTTGCTCAGTCCCTATGGGCAGTTGGGTATGGAATCTTTATCCATTATTAAGAGTCAGGCATGGCAACACTATTGAAATGATGTTGATACAAAGAAAAAATCCCATATAGATAAAAAAGAAATATGCTGTCATGCTTGGCCTGATGGTTAAGGTGGCAGTCTGTCACAGGTTTGAGTCCGATGGTTTCTCTCTTTTGTTGGGAGAGTTTGCAGAGCCCTAGCATAGTACTAGCAAATCAAGGAAAATCGTAACAAAACTGAAATATTGTTGAAAGGGGTTAAACCCATATAAATGAACAAACAAACAACTGTGTTAACCTTGGATCATTTTCCATGATTGAGTTTTGGTTATTCCAAGAATGATTAAATGATTTTCTGTCTGAAGCTAGTAAGATTGATTAAATATTTCGGTTTTTTTTAGTATGCCCTGGCCTATTTCTGTCTGAAGCTAGTCAATTACTCATTCTTCTTCTGGTTACCGTATTATCTGCATGCATCATTTGGCTGGTCCGAATCCACTGCAGACAAGATTTCCATTTGGTATGATATAGGCGGAATAGTAGGTATGTAGGATATGGCATTGTTTTGTGTTTTCATTTTGTTTTATATCCTTTTTTTCATTATACATTGGCAGCATACAACAGTTTAAATGTGAGAAATTGCTTGTCATTTTGTCACACTGTTTTAAGAATATGTTTCTTAATGATTCATAATGTTTCCTTATATTCTTTTTTTTTACTTTCGTGATGGATTTTAACAAATTACTTATTTTTCATGAACTAAATGCATTTTAGCCTATAAATAAAATAGTATGAAATAAACAGAAATGTACACATACTAAATGTCTATCTAACCTTTCAGGTGGAACTATAGCAGGGGTAGTCTCCGTAAGTTTATTTATACTTTTCAATTTGTTTTCTGTTTATCTCTTTTGAAAAAATCAACTCTAAAATTCTAACATATATATGGGAATTGTAAACTAGGAAATTTGATATGGTTAGGCTTGAATGAGTATATGGTGTCAAGATATTTCAGAGCCCTAGTCTAATAAGAATGAAGAGTCCTGCTAGGTCCAGTGATTAATGTTAAGTGGTTAAGCCCAACTGACACCTCTGGCTTCGTGGGAGTGACCTTTCACCCCTATTCCTCACATAAACTTTTAACTGGTTCAACTTGAAAGCTATAACAGATTACATTTCATAGGTATAAAAACAAAAATACTGTTTTGAAGTAATGTGTTAAATCTTTCATTCATTGATATTGTTATTTCAAAAAAGAAATATTAGCCCACCTTTTGAAAGTATTGTTTAAGATATTGGAACCATACGTTTTGCTCAACCAGAGAATGTCTGCTTTAAACATTTAAGAGCATTTCTGTAAGCTCCTTTTAAACTTAGTATTTACTTGTATGACTTATATGATGTACATGTAACTTATTTCTATAGGATTGGTTCCAACTGAGGTCTATAGTTCTGGTCCCCATGCTTATTCTGTCCATTCCATCTCTACTAGGATACAGCAGTAAGTACTGGTTAAATTTTGTCTGTTACTTCTTTTTTATTCCTCAAAAGGTTTGATTGAAACAACTCTTTAATGTAGTTTACGGACAATGGTTATGGAAATTTGGTTGATGTTAAAAATCTAATCAAGAAATATATCATTTTGAAAAGCATATTGTTGAGCTAAAATGTTTTACTTTTAAAAAATGGTCTAAGTAAAGGCAGTTTTTGTTTAATTTATAAAATAAGTATTGATTATTTTTTCTCCTTTCTAATACCGGGTACATATGATACGGTCAACACCTAAGAAGTACTTTGTGACAAAGGTAGAATTTGTTAATGCTTAACATATATCTGTTACAATCATTCAATTGTCACGAATCATTCTTGCTTTTTTCATTATTATTCTTATCTCTCTAAAAGATTGTTTTAATGTCATCCACTGCTAGTTCCATATAACACTTTAGATAGTTTATTGTCCTTATATGTTTATATCCTGAAGATGTCAATGAGTTAGAATATTTATATTTTCAGATTCCCCAAATGATCTCACAAGGAATGCAGTGCTCATGACCATCACAGGATATTTTATTGGGGGAGTGGCAAACTTGATAAGCGCAGCCATATCGGCAGATTTAGGTATATATAGTTGTAGCCCTAGTTTTGTGGAAATATATGTGATATTATAATAGAAACAACATCCAGTTTATATTTTATAAAGAAAAAGTACTTATATGTACCTATTTACACCTCTCTATACCCAATGTCAATTTGTAGTACACTTTGGAGAAAAAGGGGGACTTTGAAGTTGTATCGACATCAGACTTTCTTTCTAATTCAGGTGTCACATTTTCTTATGTTTACTATCATGCAGGTAAACAAGGTCCAATACAGGGAAACAAACAGGCGCTTGCCACTGTCACCGGCATTGTGGATGGGACAGGTAGTGTGGGTGCGGCCCTTGGACAGGTAAAAACAGAGTTTAATTGTGGCTTTACACAACTTCAAACCCCTTATCCCATCAAAACCTGATGCCTGTGCTGAAGAAGTATTTTAAAACCAATATAACAAATGGATAAAATGCTCAAATGGAGTAATTTGTCCTGGTCACAAATTCAAAATGGTTTCTTAAAAACACCATGAAATATATGTTGTATTTCATAGTTTATAAGAGTTGTATGTAAGTGCTATCAGTTTGCATAAGTTATAAATTCCATCATGCACAAATGTGCTGAACGGACATGTATCTCAATTGGTTAACCAAAAAATTGTACTATCCATGATAAATGTTATTTCCTTGCCAGTGCTTGACACATTAGTGTTTGAGTTGTCTCTGATATGGTTCCTTACATTGAGGTCAATATGCATAACATGAATGAATAGTTTCTATTGGAGTACAATAACTATGTGGTGTAGAGGTCTCTTGTTCTGTGGGTCCTGGGTTTGAATCCCTATTATGCAAACTAGAAATTTCTAGGGCTTACCCACAAATTGGCGCGAGTACTGGTTTAGGATCCAGGAAGTAGTCATCAAGAGTGGATTTAAGCTTTCTTCACAATCGATGTAAAGCAAATAAGGTAAAAAGGAAAAAAAAGCAAATACAAACATATAGTGGAACCAAAGTTACTAAACCAAATTTTCTTTCCAGATATTGGTACCATTGCTGCAGGAACACCTTGGTTGGCACTCAGTGTTTTATCTATTCATTGTAATGGTAAGTATTCCTTTGATAAACTCTCTTAACCCTTATAGTGCTGAAACAAACTTCATGCTTATGCCAACAGGTAAGATCCAGACCAGCCGCCAAGTAAATTGGCGTTTCGTCTGTGATCTAAAATGTTTGCTACTCTGAGTATCTTTCTTCATCAAAATTAAGCAGATACTTATGGTTTTGGGAAGCAGACAACACACAAATCTATTGAAAATTACCCAGCATTCTAAGGTTAAAAAAGCTCTTGGTGTCCTATCTATTCATTGTGTTGGTGTATATTGTTTTGAATTATTTTATTAATAAAGAAGTCAGTTATTCATCTAGTTATTGTAACGGTAACTATTCCTTTGATGAACACTCTTGAAAAAGAACTGTGTGTTTTATCTATTCATTGTTATGCTAAATAATTTTTTGATCAAGTTTCTTAGAAAAGACTTGGTTTATTGATAATTCATTGAAATGATAAGTATTCTTTTAATAAACTCTTTTTAAACAAATCTTGGTAAATACACTTATGATAAACTTGCTATAGATCTGGTTGTTCTGTCTGTTAATTGTAATGGTTAATATTGTCTTGATAAACTTTTCTTAATAAAGATCGTGGTGTTTTATTAATTAACTGTATTGGTAAATTTTCTTTTGATTGTTTAAGAAAGATTGTTGAAGAACGTTACTTTGAAACTTGAATTTGTAAGTTTCATTTTGCCTGTGTAAACAATGTTTTAACGTTAAATATGATTTCTACTTTCAGACAGTTTTAACCATTTTATGCATCCTGCCCATGTTTTTCTGAGAGGTCCCCTTATTTATCAGCAAGGTGAAGCAGTGTTCCCGGAGATACAAATACAACTGGTATTGTGGGATACATCTGAAGAATACCCAAGAATCCGAGGGTTTGGTTAACTCGGACATTGAAGATCATTCTATAGAGGACCTCTATCGGGATTAAATATAGTGAATTGGCTCTTAACCCTTATAGTGCTGGAACCTACTTCATGCTTATGCAAACAGGTTAGATCCAGGCCAGCCGCCAAGTAAATTGGCGGCTAGCCTGTGATCTTACCTGTTTTTAACTCTGGGTATCTGTCCTCATCCAAATTAAGTAAATGTTTAAAGTTTTGGAAAGCAGACGACACAAAAATCTATTTTTGGAAAATTACTCAGCACTATAAGGGTCGTTTTTTTAAATTTCAAAGCTAATATTGTTTCTTAAAAAAAGGATTTTGTTTTTAAAGTTGAAGCTATGAGATAGGGTCCTGCGTGACCCAGTGATTATGGTGTAGGACTTGTGACATAGGGTACTGGGTTTAATCCTCTCCAGGGACACTTGGTATTTTGTGGGAATGTCCTTGGGTAAGACACTGCAGAACCCTAGCCTACTACTTATGAAACTCAAAAATCTTTTTAATGTGAAAGAATTGACTTATAGGGTTTTAATTTACACTTAGGAAATTATTCATTTAATGGTATAATGGGTTCTTTATTTAGTTTAACCAATGTTTTAAAGAGGGTTTCATGTTTGAAATTTTGTCAAAGGTTTTATTTATAGGTGTTTCATCCAATTCATCCATACCTATTTACTTTTATA
Organism: Cerastoderma edule; assembly: GCA_947846245.1. Taxonomy (NCBI): domain Eukaryota; kingdom Metazoa; phylum Mollusca; class Bivalvia; order Cardiida; family Cardiidae; genus Cerastoderma; species Cerastoderma edule. The sequence continues at coordinate 22,257,021 of OX401413.1, read as the reverse complement.
CAGCTGTTGTTAATAACCTTTGTGACAAAGGAAAAAATTCGCTTGAATCAAGCATTGTTGTCTTTTGGTTTGGCACAATGGTTTCTACTTTTATTTTAAGATGTTGCTTTCAGTTCTTTACAATCACATTTGTGGGTCATTTCATTTCAGATATATCACAAACTGTTTTATGGTTCAATGGTTTTAATTCATTTTCAGAGTCAGTTATTTGTAAGAAATTATAAAATAATGGATGATTTAAAGATTGGTTGATGTGCATTATTATATCAAATGCTGGTGTTGCTAATAGCATAATGATATATCAGGTTTCTATGCAATACTATAGTAAATGTTTCACTTATGTGTAGTAAATGTTTCACTTATGTGAAGGATTAACTACAGTATTGCATTGAACACTCAAATTGTTGTTTAAAATTACTTTTGATTTTATAGCTTCATTATAAATCATGATTATTTTTGATTCATTTTTAATAATTCTTGTGTTTCCTTTTTTATTCATTGTACTGTATATTTTTCATGATTTCTTTTAAATAAGCTTTGTTTTACAAGATATGTTTTGTCTTTTGGGTAACATTGCCATAAATGTATGACTTCAGGCTTTGTGTCGAATTTCCTTTTCAAATTGGTTTGAAACCATTGTGGCAAACAGAGAAAGTGCTTTTCATGAGTTGTTTCTCCTTTTGCTGGAACAGTTTCTGAAGCTTCTTAAGCTATAGGTGTTATAATGATTATCATACTTATGAAGTATTATTTGTACTTATAGGCAATGACTGTACATTCTTTATTAAATCATAGATAAAGAAGGGAACATTTTTTATGTCATATTAGTGATTTGCAATATAGTATGATTATCTGTGATAATATGTGTATATGTACTCTTTTTGTTCATTGCAATGCATTGTTTGTACATGTATATGCATTCCTTTTGTCCATTACAAGGCAATGTTTGTACATCATCCTGTTTCCTCATTGCAAATAATTGTTTGTAAATACATGTATATCGCTTTAATTCTATTAGTTATAATGAATTGCGTGAACATGCATTCTTTTTGTTCATCTGAAAGCATTATTTGTTCATGCACTGCTTTTGTTCATTGCAAGACATTGTACATGCATTCTTTTATTCATTCGAAAGTATTGTTTGTACATGCATTTCTTTGTTTATCCAAAAGCATTGTTTGTACATGCATTCCTTTGTTTATCCAAAAGCATTGTTTGTACATGCATTCCTTTGTTTATCCAAAAGCATTGTTTGTACATGCATTCCTTTTGTTCATTGCAAAGCATTGTTTGTACATGCATTTTTTTTGTTCATCCAAAAGCATTGTTTGTAAATATAATGCTTTTGTTCTATTTGTTACAATGCATTGTGTGTACATGCATTCCTTCTGTTCATTTCAAATCACTGTTTTACAAGCATTCCTTTAGAACATAGCAAGGCATTGGTTGCACAGTATGATACTACTCTGAATGACATGCATCCTTTGAAATGTTGAGGATACAAAGTAAGATTAAAGCAAATTATCCATAAAAATGAAGAAATAGCCTATGGAGGGTTCAGTGCAAGACTATAGTAAGCGCTTCATTTTTATGAAGCACTTACTATAGTCTTACATTGAATCCTTGTTATGAGCTAGTTTACCTTCTGTTGCTATGCTTTCTTTAGGCCTTTCGCTTCATATGGGCCAATATATGAAAGTACCGGGATGAGGATATAGACAAAACCATCATTTTTTCAAACAAGCTTTATTTGGTTTGGAGCCATGAGTTTAATGGAAGACATTCACAAACACTGGGACATAACAAGAGGTTATCCTTCATTAGCAGGGCTTTCTTGGCCTTATTGTAAGAGTACAAACTTTAAAGTACATGTTCTCTGTCCATGTTGGTTAAAATCATGGTAGCAGTAGATTTGTATTTTGATGACAGGTAGTCAGTCTATCAACCGACTATTGGAATGCTGATGGTTCAAGCTGGCTTGAACGTCCCTTATGTTAAAATTGATTCTTCTTCCATTAATTATGGGCCAGTCATCTAATCTTAAATCCAATACTATAAAGGTGATGTAAAACCCTAACAAACAAATTCTTCAAAAGCAGTTTTGTGTTTTGCTTTGTCAAAATATTTTCTCATGCCATCTGCAACTGTCAATGTGTTTTAGTGTCCTTATGTGATAATGATTGAAGGTGGTGCTATTGGATATGGCGGATGAATTTTTAAAATTATTTTATTAAAATGTATTTTGTCTTAAATGTTTATCATTGTACAAATTGAATTAAAATACAATGTATATGATATATTCTATTTTCTTGTATTTTTCATTTTTGTTGCTACCATTTTATTTCTCATCATTTTAATGATATTTTGGATGGTGATAAAACCTTAAAAGGTCCAGTCCAATACAGTTTGTTAGATGACAATCAGATCAGTTGAGCTGGGCTGGGTTTTATCACTTATCTGCAGGAATCAAACCCATGACCCTCACTGGTGATGCTCTAGCTCTGGAGGCCTGGCCCATGCATACCCGCATTAGGGCCAGGTGTTAGAGAATGAAGCGTTGCTTCTGATTTGCTAACGGATTGTTGATAGTATGAAAAGCAAAATGGCGTTTGAAATGTGCACCCTGTTCAACCCTTATCTTTTTTACCCTTTTTCCATCCCTAATTCAGGGTAACCTTTACTTTATTCTTATAAATCAATTGCACTTTGATGGAAATTGGTTCATTGCATTTCATTTTTAATCAATTTATTGTCGGATTTAAACATCAGGATTTAAGATACCATCTTAGATTGATATTTTTTCTAAAATAAAAAAAAAGGATTTATTATAGTTGTCGACAACCCGTTAGCCAATCAGAAGCAACGCTTCATTCTCTGACACCTGGCCCTAATGCGGGTATGCATGGGCCAGGCCTCCAGGCTACCTGAACCTTGACATCGCATTTTTTATTGATCGGTAGTTGAACGTAAAAGCAGATAGGTAAAAACATTATGTTTGCTGTACTTAATTAGGTAAAAATTGATGTTAAGGTAGAATACCCATAACCTGGTATATTATAGAGTTGAACAAACAGGTGTTGATATATCCTATATATATAAACACACTACATGGACCTGTCTAAATGTCAAGACCGATCTTAAAGCAGATCCATGAAATACTGTTAATGTAATATTGTAGTTTTATTGTAAAATCTCCAATGTTGTAAACAGAATTATCATTTTTCATTTATCAGTACAGTTATAAATGAGTTACACCATTTCTTGATCCCTTTCTCCATAATGCCTCATTTAACTCACAGGTACCAGAAAGAACAAAAAGCACCTACTAAAATTAATTGTGTATTGTACTATTACGAGTATATAATTATACATTTTGTGTTGTACTATGACTAGTATATAATTATACATTTTGTATTGTACTTTATGAGTATAAAGTTATACATTTTGTATTGTACTATTACGAGTATATAATTATACAATTTGTATTGTACTTTATGAGTATATAATTATACAATTTGTATTGTACTTTATGAGTATATAATTATACAATTTGTATTGTACTTTATGAGTATATAATTATACATTTTGTATTGTACTATTACGAGTATAAAGTTATACATTTTGTGTTGTACTATTACGAGTATATAATTATACAATTTGTATTGTACTTTATGAGTATATAGTTATACAATTTGTATTGTACTTTATGAGTATATAATTATACATTTCTTTTCAATTACTGGTACAGTGTACCTGTAATTTTACTGCAACTGACATAGAGGATTTTAGACTCATTTGCTACACGAGAAGATATTGCTCATTATGAGGGATTTGCGCTTTATTCTATATAACCCTTGGAATGCTGGGGTAATTTGCTGGAAATAGATTTTTGTGTTGTCTGCTTTCCAAACTTAACATATCTGCTTAATTCTAGTGAAGAAAGCTACTAAGAGTAGAACACATGTTAGATCACAGGCCAGCTGCTAATTTACTTGGCGGGTGGCCTGTGATCTTACCTGTTTGCAGAGGCATGAAGTCGGTTCCTGCAGTATAAGGTTTAAGGAAATTGTAACTCATCATTTTTTTTCCTCATCAGTTGCATCTTTGTATATAATTCATTCTATAGATATGCTGTAAGCTGAAATCATATCATTTGTAAATATGTAGATTTGTGTTATAGTAATTGTAGTTGTTATTGAAGACGGTAACATTTTACTTAATATGGTAACCTTTTACTTAATATGGTAACCTTTTACTTAATATGGTAACCTTTTACTTAATATGGTAACCTTTACTTAATATGGTAACCTTTTACTTAACCCATTATCAAACAATAACCACAACTGACCAGTTTGTTGCAGACTATTCTATGAAAAAACCAATTATCAAACAATAACAACATCTGACCAGTTTGTTGCAGACTACTCTGGAAAAAACCCATTATCAAACAATAAAAAAAATTAACCAGTTTGTTACAGACTTCTCTTGAAAACAATTGTGGGAAAAGAGGAAATTGCTCATAATGAGAAATTTCTCCTTTTCCCAAAATGTTTTCTGCCCTATCAGAAGATTGTTTTTCAAATATATCACATTTTGAGATGTCGTCTGCAAACGCTTTCAATTTGGGGCAGCCGAAAACCTTATGTTTGGAAAAGGGTTAATAATACCCTTTTGATTTACCTACACTACACCAGATGACTAACAAATCAAATTTTACATATGGTGCTGTAAAAAATTTTAACAAAAGAAGAACATATACAAATTAAATTCTTGTAATGAAATCTTAACATTTATCAAAAATGAGTTGTATAAATCAAATATATATTCAACTTAAGATACCTTTATCGCTGAATCCATCTTTAACAACATAACAATAACATTATGATATCGGAGTAAATAGAGTGTGCCGTAGCTGCAGGGAACCCCTTGTACAGCTGTACTGTTTATATGAATATAGTACATTACACAATTGTTTTTTGTGTTACTGGTACCTGTGGTTCTTGGAGTCGTGTTTTGTATATGTAGATTTTTAGGCCAGTTATTTATCATGTATGTTATATGTGTTTTATTTGTATTGTAGTAAACATCATGTTATGTGTTTCTCTCTTGACATTTATCTTATACAGCCATCTCTTTTTTTCTATTACCGATATGTACTACATATACATGGAAGTGCATGAACCTTTAATCTGCTGGCTCGGTTTTTTTATCAATTACATGTAGAGGTTCTTTTTCTATTGTACAATAAATGAATTACCTGCTGATGGACCCAACTTCACAGAGTTTGATTTCCGATGGGTTATTGAATATGTTTGCTAAGGCATTAATAAGTGTGTTGAACTGTGTTTGTACACGAGGCATGCTCCCCATCAATCATTTACCTAATGATGATTTTTTCTTATCCCAGGTGGAAACGTTTACAGATAACAACAATTTGTCAAAATAAAATGACAAAATACTTCTTCATAGCATGAGACTGATTTAGTTAGAAAAGTGTCTGTGATATATATTTCATTTTGTCCAACATTTCATTTAAAAATTTGTCTTTCAATCTAAAAATGTGTTAAATGGTCACACCAAAGCCCTAATAATTAGGTTTTTGGTTAAAATATATGTTAGCATTGTTTTCGTAGAAATAATTTTGTATAAATGTACTTTTAACATCACTTAATTATACGAATCATCAAAACCTGTCTTTGTGTTGTTTGTTTGTTTGTCCTTCAAAAAAGAATGCTCCTTCCTGCATGATACTTGTTTGGAAAAAACAAAAATCATTGTTTTGTCAAAAATGCGAACATTATGGAGGCAAGACGTTTTCGGTCTTGCAGCAGACGTGTTTTTCAAACAGAATCAATCTGATAAAGTGAGAAATCTTTCCTTACATAATTCTCCATTTTGAAAAAAGCTACTGAAAACAACAATGGAACTTGCTGCAGACACATTTTTAGAAAGCATTTTGAGATCTGATTGTCAGCTGGTCAGCAGAGAAAAATCTGCAGAATTTATCTATGCCTGATTTAGGCTACATAGGGGTTTATTCATATCAACAGTTTGATTAAGTTTTATCTTATTTATTTTACATCGATTGTGAAACAAGTTCGTACAACTAAGATAAACCACTCTCGATTCTGCTTCCTGGATACATAACCAGTACTCTCTCCCAATGCGGATTAATGAAGGGTCGCAAGGCAACGCACGGCCCACGTATCCAGAAGCCGATGCCCTTCCCCTGGGTATCGTTTTACTAAACAGTTTATGCTAAATATTTATGTAAATTAAAAACAACATTCAGTGTTATTTCAATGTTGGGCCAAGCAATTTTGCTAAGTAACACATCATTGGAAACGTCTCTCCGAGGCGCTTCAAATGACGGATCACATTGCAATAATGTATGATCTTTTAAGATACTGTTCATGCTTGTCAGTTTTGACTTGCAAAAATATTTTCCTTAAGTTGTTTAGTAAACCAGTACCTCTGGACCACTGCCCTCCACGACCGCAGAGACATAAATAACACATTATATGTGTCTCTGATATCAGGGATGAAACAAAACTGATTGTCTGAGTAATAACGATACCATATCGATTGAAAAGTCGGTTTCAGACATAACAGTTTTTATTACGATCCCGAATACGCAATGAAACTAAAACAATCTCAATATCCACACCCTACAGGGTCTTCCCTAGGATTTTTTTTCAAGCGCTGGGGTTTTTATGTCGGAGGAGGGGTGTTCGGCATGATAACGGGTACACCCTCCCTTCTTTTTAAAGGCACATGAAAGGAGATAAATGCTATATAAAACTATATTAATTGGTAAACTTTTGATCAGATTCAAATAGTTATCAACAAAAAAAACCATCAGCACAACTTAAACTCGAAAGCCAACAAGAATTAACCCAGATTAACCAGTTTAATTGTGTGATTCTTCACCCCTGACCTTGACAGTTGATACACAAATGTTTGAACCGACCAATCAGAATTGGTTATTTCGAATAAGTAAACAAACAGATTGTTGATAAACATGATTAAATTGGAGACTACTATATTTCAAGCACAAAATAACTTATTTTAAATGAGTCTATTTAATACGGTCTCAACGCATTCCTAAACTAATTCTCATGACTTTTATGAACATAATAAAAGAACTCGATATATTTTTTTGAGTAATTTATTTGTACTCCTCTCCTTTGATGTACCTTTAAATATGCATCTCAAAATGGCAAGTTTCTAGGTACAATTTAAGATACGTAAATCACTGTTTTAAATCAAATCAAATGATATCAAAGAATGTCAGTTCTAAGCAAGTAGACTTCCTGTGGGAGTAATTTAAAGAGCTGTACTGGGGGAATGGTAATTTTGAAAGTCAGGCGCTGGGGCCCAGCATCGCTTAAAAAGTCTGGGGAAGACACTGCCCTACATAGCCTGGGGTCCAGGCCCGTAGGTATACCCCGAGCTTCATACCCCGCACTGGGGGGGGGGGGCTACCTTCCGCGGCCTAATGTTTACTACTGTTCTTAAGCGATTTTTTCTTAGACATATAGTTTCTGGGGCATAAACTACAGTTTGAAATTACCCTTTTGAATTAAACCATAAACCATAAACCATAGACCTCGACTTCCCAAGAACCTCCTGTATGGCCAACTGGAGAAGGGCACTCGTCCAGTAGGCCGCCCCTGTCTGAGGTACTCACTCTGACGTCTGCAAAAGGGACCTCAAATCCACACATATAGATGTTGCATCATGGGAGGAAAAAGCCCAAGATCGCACAACCTGGAGGCGTGAAGTCAAATCAGGCATCAGCAGAGCAGAGGCTGACAGACACGAGAGAAGAAGACAACAAAGATTGATACAGCTCGGTCTTCGTCTGCGATAGGTGCACCAAGGACTGCCACTCAAGAATTGGCCTCTAAAGTCACCGCAGACGCTGCTCAAGCGTGAACTCACCTCAGCGCAACCCATCGTCTTTTTAGACGACGGACGGAGGCCGACAGTATCTAATGAAAACGGGAGATATGTAGGGTTTACTTACGAAAGACGGATAAACTTACAATAAGGGGAGATAAGAAGGATTTAGTTACGGCAAGGGTAGATAAATAGGATTACTTACGACAAGGGGAGATAAGTAATTTCATGGAATTGTGCAATCGTATCTACTCGGCAACTCCCGGCTCAAGTCGGTAGATATACCTCGTAGGTAGTTAATGAATACACCAGAAATCCTGGGGAAATTCGCCGGTTTTCCGCCGGATAATACACCTGGTTACAATAATATGAAAATAGGCAAAGCCTAAACCGGGCGAAAGCGATTTTTTCCTTCAATTTATTAGCAGTGCTAATTCTGGATTTGTATTACATATGTTCCCTAAAGTAATGCATCAGTAATAGACAAGGAAGCAGTGTCTTGTCAGAAGGCACTCCAATTTTAAAGAGAGAGCCATTGTTACGATTC
>OX401413.1:22229088-22248072 GCA_947846245.1 Cerastoderma edule | reverse complement strand
GGAAACAAACAGGCGCTTGCCACTGTCACCGGCATTGTGGATGGGACAGGTAGTGTGGGTGCGGCCCTTGGACAGGTAAAAACAGAGCTTAATTGTGGCTTTACACAACTTCAAACCCCTTATCCCATCAAAACCTGATGCCTGTGCTGAAGAAGTATTTTAAAACCAATATAACAAATGGATAAAATGCTCAAATGGAGTAATTTGTCCTGGTCACAAATTCAAAATGGTTTCTTAAAAACACCATGAAATATATGTTGTATTTTATAGTTTATAAGAGTTGTATGTAAGTGCTATCAGTTTGCATAAGTTATAAATTCCATCATGCACAAATGTGCTGAACGGACATGTATCTCAATTGGTTAACCAAAAAATTGTACTATCCATGATAAATGTTATTTCCTTGCCAGTGCTTGACACATTAGTGTTTGAGTTGTCTCTGATATGGTTCCTTACATTGAGGTCAATATGCATAACATGAATGAATAGTTTCTATTGGAGTACAATAACTATGTGGTGTAGAGGTCTCTTGTTCTGTGGGTCCTGGGTTTGAATCCCTATTATGCAAACTAAAAATTTCTAGGGCTTACCCACAAATTGGCGCAAGTACTGGTTTAGTATCCAGGAAGTAGTCATCAAGAGTGGATTTAAGCTTTCTTTACAATCGATGTAAAGCAAATAAGGTAAAAAGGAAAAAAAAGCAAATACAAACGTATAGTGGAACCAAAGTTACTAAACCAAATTTTCTTTCCAGATATTGGTACCATTGCTGCAGGAACACCTTGGTAGGCACTCAGTGTTTTATCTATTCATTGTAATGGTAAGTATTCCTTTGATAAACTCTCTTAACCCTTATAGTGCTGAAACAAACTTCATGCTTATGCCAACAGGTAAGATCCAGACCAGCCGCCAAGTAAATTGGCGTTTTGTCTGTGATCTAAAATGTTTGCTACCCTGAGTATCTTTCTTCATCAAAATTAAGCAGATACTTATGGTTTTGGGAAGCAGACAACACACAAATCTATTGAAAATTACCCAGCATTCTAAGGTTAAAAAAGCTCTTGGTGTCCTATTTATTCATTGTGTTGGTGTATATTGTTTTGAATTATTTTGTTAATAAAGAAGTCAGTTATTCATCTAGTTATTGTAACGGTAACTATTCCTTTGATGAACACTCTTGAAAAAGAACTGTGTGTTTTATCTATTCATTGTTATGCTAAATAATTTTTTGATCAAGTTTCTTAGAAAAGACTTGGTTTATTGATAATTCATTGAAATGATAAGTATTCTTTCAATAAACTCTTTTTAAAAAAATCTTGGTAAATACACTTATGATAAACTTGCTATAGATCTGGTTGTTCTGTCTGTTAATTGTAATGGTTAATATTGTCTTGATAAACTTTTCTTAATAAAGATCATGGTGTTTTATTAATTAACTGTATTGGTAAATTTTCTTTTGATTGTTTAAGAAAGATTGTTGAAGAACGTTACTTTGAAACTTGAATTTGTAAGTTTCATTTTGCCTGTGTAAACAATGTTTTAACGTTAAATATGATTTCTACTTTCAGACAGTTTTAACCATTTTATGCATCCTGCCCATGTTTTTCTGAGAGGTCCCCTTATTCATCAGCAAGGTGAAGCAGTGTTCCCGGAGATACAAATACAACTGGTATTGTGGGATACATCTGAAGAATACCCAAGAATCCGAGGGTTTGGTTAACTCGGACATTGAAGATCATTCTATACAGGACCCCTATCGGGATTAAATATAGTGAATTGGCTCTTAACCCTTATAGTGCTGGAACCTACTTCATGCTTATTCAAACAGGTTAGATCCAGGCCAGCCGGCAAGTAAATTGACGGCTAGCCTGTGATCTTACCTGTTTTTAACTCTGGGTATCTGTCCTCATCCAAATTAAGTAAATGTTTAAAGTTTTGGAAAGCAGACGACACAAAAATCTATTTTTGGAAAATTACTCAGCACTATAAGGGTCGTTTTTTTAAATTTCAAAGCTAATATTGTTTCTTAAAAAAAGGATTTTGTTTTTAAAGTTGAAGCTATGAGATAGGGTCCTGCGTGACCCAGTGATTAAGGTGTAGGACTTGTGACATAGGGTACTGGGTTTAATCCTCTCCAGGGACACTTGGTATTTTGTGGGAATGTCCTTGGGTAAGACACTGCAGAACCCTAGCCTACTACTTATGAAACTCAAAAATCTTTTTAATGTGAAAGAATTGACTTATAGGGTTTTAATTTACACTTAGGAAATTATTCATTTAATGGTATAATGGGTTCTTTATTTAGTTTAACCAATGTTTTAAAGAGGGTTTCATGTTTGAAATTTTGTCAAAGGTTTTATTTATAGGTGTTTCATCCAATTCATCCATATCTATTTACTTTTATACAGCTGTTGTTAATAACCTTTGTGCTTGTAAAGGAAAAAATTCGCTTGAATCAAGCATTGTTGTCTTTTGGTTTGGCACAATGGTTTCTACTCAGCTTTTATTTTAAGATGTTGCTTTCAGTTCTTTACATTCACATTTGTGGGTCATTTCATTTCAGATATATCACAAACTGTTTTATGGTTCAATGGTTTTAATTCATTTTCAGAGTCAGTTATTTATAAGAAATGATAAAATAATGGATGATTTAAAGATTGGTTGATGTGCATTATTTTATCAAATGCTGGTGTTGCTAATAGCATAATGATATACAGTGTATCAGGTTTCTATGCAATACTATAGTAAATGTTTCACTTATGTGTAGTAAATGTTTCACTTATGTGAAGGATTAACTACAGTATTGCATTGAACACTCAAATTGTTGTTTAAAATTACTTTTGATTTTATAGCTTCATTATAAATCATGATTATTTTTGATTCATTTTTAATAATTCTTGTGTTTCCTTTTTTATTCATTGTACTGTATATTTTTAATGATTTCTTTTAAATAAGCTTTGTTTTACAAGATATGTTTTGTCTTTTGGGTAACATTGCCATAAATGTATGACTTCAGGCTTTGTGTCGAATTTCCTTTTCAAATTGTTTTGAAACCATTGTGGCAAACAGAGAAAGTGCTTTTCATGAGTTGTTTCTCCTTTTGCTGGAACAGTTTCAGAAGCTTCTTAAGCTATAGGTGTTATAATGATTATCATACTTATGAAGTATTATTTGTACTTATAGGCAATGACTGTACATTCTTTATTAAATCATAGATAAAGAAGGGAACATTTTTTATGTCATATTAGTGATTTACAATATAGTATGATTATCTGTGATAATATGTGTATATGTACTCCTTTTGTTCATTGCAATGCATTGTTTGTACATGTATATGCATTCCTTTTGTCCATTACAAGGCAATGTTTGTACATCATCCTGTTTCCTCATTGCAAATAATTGTTTGTAAATACATGTATATCGCTTTAATTCTATTAGTTATAATGAATTGCGTGAACATGCATTCTTTTTGTTCATCTGAAAGCATTATTTGTTCATGCACTGCTTTTGTTCATTGCAAGACATTGTACATGCATTCTTTTATTCATTCGAAAGTATTGTTTGTACATGCATTTCTTTGTTTATCCAAAAGCATTGTTTGTACATGCATTCCTTTGTTTATCCAAAAGCATTGTTTGTACATGCATTCCTTTGTTTATCCAAAAGCATTGTTTGTACATGCATTCCTTTTGTTCATTGCAAAGCATTGTTTGTACATGCATTTCTTTTTGTTCATCCAAAAGCATTGTTTGTAAATATAATGCTTTTGTTCTATTTGTTACAATGCATTGTATGTACATGCATTCCTTCTGTTCATTTCAAATCACTGTTTTACAAGCATTCCTTTAGAACATAGCAAGGCATTGGTTGCACAGTATGATACTACTCTGAATGACATGCATCCTTTGAAATGTTGAGGATACAAAGTAAGATTAAAGCAAATTATCCATAAAAATGTAGAAATAGCCTATGGAGGGTTCAGTGCAAGACTATAGTAAGCGCTTCATTTTTATGAAGCACTTACTATAGTCTTACATTGAATCCTTGTTATGAGCTAGTTTACCTTCTGTTGCTATGCTTTCTTTAGGCCTTTCCCTTCATATGGGCCAATATATGAAAGTACCGGGATGAGGATATAGACAAAACCATCATTTTTCCAAACAAGCTTTATTTGGTTTGGAGCCATGAGTTTAATGGAAGACATTCACAAACACTGGGACATAACAAGAGGTTATCCTTCATTAGCAGGGCTTTCTTGGCCTTATTGTAAGAGTACAAACTTTAAAGTACATGTTCTCTGTCCATGTTGGTTAAAATCATGGTAGCAGTAGATTTGTATTTTGATGACAGTTAGTCAGTCTATCAACCGACTATTGGAATGCTGATGGTTCAAGCTGGCTTGAACGTCCCTTATGTTAAAATTGATTCTTCTTCCATTAATTATGGGCCAGTCATCTAATCTTAAATCCAATACTATAAAGGTGATGTAAAACCCTAACAAACAAATTCTTCAAAAGCAGTTTTGTGTTTTGCTTTGTCAAAATATTTTCTCATGCCATCTGCAACTGTCAATGTGTTTTAGTGTCCTTATGTGATAATGATTGAAGGTGCTGCTATTGGATATGGCGGATGAATTTTTAAAATTATTTTATTAAAATGTATTTTGTCTTAAATGTTTATCATTGTACAAATTGAATTAAAATACAATGTATATGATATATTCTATTTTCTTGTATTTTTCATTTTTGTTGCTACCATTTTATTTCTCATCATTTTAACGATATTTTGGATGGTGATAAAACCTTAAAAGGTCCAGTCCAATACAGTTTGTTAGATGACAATCAGATCAGTTGAGCTGGGCTGGGTTTTATCACTTATCTGCAGGAATCAAACCCATGACCCTCACTGGTGATGCTCTAGCTCTGGAGGCCTGGCCCATGCATACCCGCATTAGGGCCAGGTGTTAGAGAATGAAGCGTTGCTTCTGATTGGCTAACGGATTGTTGATAGTATGAAAAGCAAAATGGCGTTTGAAATGTGCACCCTGTTCAACCCTTATCTTTTTTACCCTTTTTCCATCCCTAATTCAGGGTAACCTTTACTTTATTCTTATAAATCAATTGCACTTTGATGGAAATTGGTTCATTGCATTTCATTTTTAATCAATTTATTGTCGGATTTAAACATCAGGATTTAAGATACCATCTTAGATTGATATTTTTTCTAAAATAAAAAAAAGGATTTATTATAGTTGTCGACAATCCGTTAGCCAATCAGAAGCAACGCTTCATTCTCTGACACCTGGCCCTAATGCGGGTATGCATGGGCCAGGCCTCCAGGCTACCTGAACCTTGACATCGCATTTTTTATTGATCGGTATTTGAATGTAAAAGCAGATAGGTAAAAACATTATGTTTGCTGTACTTAATTAGGTAAAAATTGATGTTAAGGTAGAATACCCATAACCTGGTATATTATAGAGTTGAACAAACAGGTGTTGATATATCCTATATATATAAACACACTACATGGACCTGTCTAAATGTCAAGACTGATCTTAAAGCAGATCCATGAAATACTGTTAATGTAATATTGTAGTTTTATTGTAAAATCTCCAATGTTGTAAACAGAATTATCATTTTTCATTTATCAGTACAGTTATAAATGAGTTACACCATTTCTTGATCCCTTTCTCCATAATGCCTCATTTAACTCACAGGTACCAGAAAGAACAAAAAGCACCTACTAAAATTAATTGTGTATTGTACTATTACGAGTATATAATCATACATTTTGTGTTGTACTATGACTAGTATATAATTATACATTTTGTATTGTACTTTATGAGTATAAAGTTATACATTTTGTATTGTACTATTACGAGTATATAATTATACAATTTGTATTGTACTTTATGAGTATATAATTATACAATTTGTATTGTACTTTATGAGTATATAGTTATACAATTTGTATTGTACTTTATGAGTATATAATTATACATTTCTTTTCAATTACTGGTACAGTGTACCTGTAATTTTACTGCAACTGACATAGAGGATTTTAGACTCATTTGCTACACGAGAAGATATTGCTCATTATGAGGGATTTGCACTTTATTCTATATAACCCTTGGAATGCTGGGGTAATTTGCTGGAAATAGATTTTTGTGTCGTCTGCTTTCCAAACTTTACATATCTGCTTAATTCTAGTGAAGAAAGCTACTAAGAGTAGAACACATGTTAGATCACAGGCCAGCTGCTAATTTACTTGGCGGGTGGCCTGTGATCTTACCTGTTTGCAGAGGCATGAAGTCGGTTCCTGCAGTATAAGGTTTAAGGAAATTGTAACTCATCATTTTTTTTCCTCATCAGTTGCATCTTTGTATATAATTCATTCTATAGATATGCTGTAAGCTGAAATCATATCATTTGTAAATATGTAGATTTGTGTTATAGTAATTGTAGTTGTTATTGAAGACGGTAACATTTTACTTAATATGGTAACCTTTTACTTAATATGGTAACCTTTTACTTAATATGGTAACCTTTTACTTAATATGGTAACCTTTTACTTAACCCATTATCAAACAATAACCACAACTGACCAGTTTGTTGCAGACTATTCTATGAAAAAACCAATTATCAAACAATAACAACATCTGACCAGTTTGTTGCAGACTACTCTGGAAAAACCCATTATCAAACAATAAAAAAAATTAACCAGTTTGTTACAGACTTCTCTTGAAAACAATTGTGGGAAAAGAGGAAATTGCTCATAATGAGCAATTTCTCCTTTTCCCAAAATGTTTTCTTCCCTATCAGAAGATTGTTTTTCAAATATATCACATTTTGAGATGTCGTCTGCAAACGCTTTCAATTTGGGGCAGCCGAAAACCTTATGTTTGGAAAAGGGTTAATAATACCCTTTTGATTTACCTACACTACACCAGATGACTAACAAATCAAATTTTACATATGGTGCTGTAAAAAATTTTAACAAAAGAAGAACATATACAAATTAAATTCTTGTAATGAAATCTTAACATTTATCAAAAATGAGTTGTATAAATCAAATATATATTCAACTTAAGATACCTTTATCGCTGAATCCATCTTTAACAATATAACAATAACATTATGATATCGGAGTAAATAGAGTGTGCCGTAGCTGCAGGGAACCCCTTGTACAGCTGTACTGTTTATATGAATATAGTACATTACACAAGTGTTTTTTGTGTTACTGGTACCTGTGGTTCTTGGAGTCGTGTTTTGTATATGTAGATTTTTAGGCCAGTTATTTATCATGTATGTTATATGTGTTTTATTTGTATTGTAGTAAACATCATGTTATGTGTTTCTCTCTTGACATTTATCTTATACAGCCATCTCTTTTTTTTCTATTACCGATATGTACTACATATACATGGAAGTGCATGAACCTTTAATCTGCTGGCTCGTTTTTTTTATCAATTACATGTAGAAGTTCTTTTTCTATTGTACAATAAATGAATTACCTGCTGATGGATCCAACCTCACAGAGTTTGATTTCCGATGGGTTATTGAATATGTTTGCTAAGAGATTAATAAGTGTGTTGAACTGTGTTTGTACACAAGGTATGCTCCCCATCAATCATTTACCTAATGATGATTTTTTCTTATCCCAGGTGGAAACGTTTACAGATAACAACAATTTGTCAAAATAAAATGACAAAATACTTCTTCATAGCATGAGACTGATTTAGTTAGAAAAGTGTCTGTGATATATATTTCATTTTGTCCAACATTTCATTTAAAAATTTGTCTTTCAATCTAAAAATGAGTTAAATGGTCACACCAAAGCCCTGATAATTAGGTTTTGGGTTAAAATATATGTTAGCATTGTTTTCGTAGAAATAATTTTGTATAAATGTACTTTTAACATCACTTAATTTTACGAATCATCAAAACCTGTCTTTGTGTTGTTTGTTTGTTTGTCCTTCAAAAAAGAATGCTCCTTCCTGCATGATACTTGTTTGGAAAAAAACAAAAATCATTGTTTTGTCAAAAATGCGAACATTATGGAGGCAAGACGTTTTCGGTCTTGCAGCAGACGTGTTTTTCAAACAGAATCAATCTGATAAAGTGAGAAATCTTTCCTTACATAATTCTCCATTTTGATAAAAAGCTACTGAAAACAACAATGGAACTTGCTGCAGACACACTTTTAGAAAGCATTTTGAGATCTGATTGTCAGCTGGTCAGCAGAGAAAAATCTGCAGAATATATCTATGCCTGATTTAGGCTACATAGGGGTTTATTCATATCAACAGTTTGATTAAGGTTTATCTTATTTATTTTACATCGATTGTGAAACAAGTTCGTACAACTTAGATAAACCACTCTCGATTCTGCTTCCTGGATACATGACCAGTACTCTCTCCCAATGCGGATTAATGAAGGGTCGCAAGGCAACGCACGGCCCACGTATCCAGAAGCCGATGCTCTTCCCCTGGGTATCGTTTTACTAAACAGTTTATGCTAAATATTTATGTAAATTAAAAACAACATTCAGTGTTATTTCAATGTTGGGCCAAGCAATTTTGCTAAGTAACACATCATTGGAAACGTCTCTCCGAGGCGCTTCAAATGACGGATCACATTGCAATAATGTATGATCTTTTAAGATACTGTTCATGCTTGTCAGTTTTGACTTGCAAAAATATTTTCCTTAAGTTGTTTAGTAAACCAGTACCTCTGGAACACTGCCCTCCACGACCGCAGAGACATAAATAACACATTATATGTGTCTCTGATATCAGGGATGAAACAAAACTGATTGTCTGAGTAATAACGATACCATATCGATTGAAAAGTCGGTTTCAGACATAACAGTTTTTATTACGATCCCGAATACGCAATGAAACTAAAACAATCTCAATACCCACACCATACAGGGTCATCCCTAGGATTTTTTTTCAAGCGCTGGGGTTTTTATGTCGGAGGAGGGGTGTTCGGCATGATAACGGGTACACCCTCCCTTCTTTTTAAAGGCACATGAAAGGAGATAAATGCTATATAAAACTATATTAATTGGTAAACTTTTGATCAGATTCAAATAGTTATCAACAAAAAAAACCATCAGCACAACTTAAACTCGAAAGCCAACAAGAATTAACCCAGATTAACCAGTTTAATTGTGTGATTCTTCAATCCTGACCTTGACAGTTGATACACAAATGTTTGAACCGACCAATCAGAATTGGTTATTTCGAATAAGTAAACAAACAGATTGTTGATAAACATGATTAAATTGGAGACTACTATATTTCAAGCACAAAATAACTTATTTTAAATGAGTCTATTTAATACGGTCTCAACGCATTCCTAAACTAATTCTCATGACTTTTATGAACATAATAAAAGAACTCGATATATTTTTTTGAGTAATTTATTTGTACTCCTCTCCTTTGATGTACCTTTAAATATGCATCTCAAAATGGCAAGTTTCTAGGTACAATTTAAGATACGTAAATCACTGTTTTAAATCAAATCAAATGATATCAAAGAATGTCAGTTCTAAGCAAGTAGACTTCCTGTGGGAGTAATTTAAAGAGCTGTACTGGGGGAATGGTAATTTTGAAAGTCAGGCGCTGGGGCCCAGCATCGCTTAAAAAGTCTGGGGAAGACACTGCCCTACATAGCCTGGGGTCCAGGCCCGTAGGTATACCCCGAGCTTCATACCCCGCACTGGGGGGGGGGGGGCTTGGGGCTACCTTCCGCGGCCTAATGTTTACTACTGTTCTTAAGCGATTTTTTCTTAGACATATAGTTTCTGGGGCATAAACTACAGTTTGAAATTACCTTTTTGAATTAAACCATAAACCATAAACCATAGACCTCGACTTCCCAAGAACCTCCTGTATGGCCAACTGGAGAAGGGCACTCGTCCAGTAGGCCGCCCCTGTCTGAGGTACTCACTCTGACGTCTGCAAAAGGGACCTCAAATCCACACATATAGATGTTGCATCATGGGAGGAAAAAGCCCAAGATCGCACAACCTGGAGGCGTGAAGTCAAATCAGGCATCAGCAGAGCAGAGGCTGACAGACACGAGAGAAGAAGACAACAAAGATTGAGGAGCAAGGCACCAACCAGTTCAACAGACAGCTCGGTCTTCGTCTGCGATAGGTGCACCAAGGACTGCCACTCAAGAATTGGCCTCTAAAGTCACCGCAGACGCTGCTCAAGCGTGAACTCACCTCAGCGCAAACCCATCGTCTTTTTAGACGACGGACGGAGGCCGACAGTATCTAATGAAAACGGGAGATATGTAGGATTTACTTACGAAAGACGGATATAAGTATGGTAAACTTACAATAAGGGGAGATAAGAAGGATTTAGTTACGGCAAGGGTAGATAAATAGGATTACTTACGACAAGGGGAGATAAGTAATTTCATGGAATTGTGCAATCGTATCTACTCGGCAACTCCCGGCTCAAGTCGGTAGATATACCTCGTAGGTAGTTAATGAATACACCAGAAATCCTGGGGAAATTCGCCGGTTTTCCGCCGGATAATACACCTGGTTACAATAATATGAAAATAGGCAAAGCCTAAACCGGGCGAAAGCGATTTTTCCTTCAATTTATTAGCAGTGCTAATTCTGGATTTGTATTACATATATTCCCTAAAGTAATGCATCAGTAATAGACAAGGAAGCAGTGTCTTGTCAGAAGGCACTCCAATTTTAAAGAGATAGCCATTGTTACAATTCAAATCAGATATGTTAAATATATAACCTACAACACCAGGATATACGAGTCGCTAACCATTATGAATGGTACATGGTCATTAGACAAAGGTATAGTTGGTACCGAGCTTGAAACATCAATATGCGTTAGATACATTGGCTTGTACAATATTCTTTCGAAAGTCATTGCACCATGATTTTTTAAATTCCTAGCCACAGAGCAATGATGTTCGTATGGGTTTAGCTGTCAGTCGCTAAGGAGGAATATTGGCAGGGTCTAGTGTGAAAATAACAGGAGCAGGGGTTAATGTCCATTTATACAACTGAAACATTCTGTTGGAAATGTTTTTGAACAATAATCCACTAATAGCATATAACCCTTTCCCAAATAACAAATTTTCGACTGTTCCAAATTGAAATAATTTGCAGACGACATTTCAAAATGTGATAAAATTGGAAAATAATTTTCTTATGGGACAGAAAACATTGTGGGAAAAGGAAAAATGGCGGACAGTGGTCAAGGGGTAGAGCGTCGGCTTCTGGACACGAGGGTCGTGGGTTCGAATCCCGTGAAAAGCGGGATCTGCCTTGCGAACTTTCATTAATCCACATTCGGCACGATTACTGGTTATGTATCCAGGAAGCAGAATCGAGAGTGATTAATCTAAGTTGCAAGAACTTGTTTCACAATCAATGTAAAATAAATAAGACTAATAAATATTCATGTATGTTGGATGCTATGGATGGATACTTCATACTCATATTTTGAACCAGGTCCTAAACAAAGCTTGGAGGGGTGGGGGGTGAAGGTTGCTTCATGTCGAATTATTTTGACTAAACCACAGAGCAACGATGATGTTTGTATAGGGTAGGTGGGTAGTGGCTTAGAAGGATTATTTACAGGGACTGGTGAGGAAATAATAGGAGCAGGGATATGTCTATTGACACAACTGCAACATTATGTTGAAAATATGGTTAAACCATAATCCAACGATAGCATTTAAGTGTGGTTGAAGGTTCTTGCTAGATACTCTCATGTTTTAGCTGTCCTACCCATATCAGTAATGCAATAAGAAACAGAAGACACTGTTTGAGCAATATCAAAACCACCAAAATTTTAATTTCAAAATCTCTGCATGCAGAATGAGGGAGGATTCACCGCAAGACTTCAGTAAGTACTTCACATATGTGAAGCACATACAATATTGTCTTATACTGAAACCTTATATATAGAATTTTACCAAATGTATGTTGTAAGTTTATGTTTTTCTCTGAATCATTCTTATAACCTTTCACAACACATGTTTTAATGATGAAATAGAGAAAAAAGTTTGTATTATGAAGGAAATCCATCATTGTCAAAGTTCTTTGAGATTATCTACAGCACCAAAAGTCCTTCTATGATAAGTTGAAATAAACAAAAAACAATTATATTGTTAAACAATTGACCAAATTTATTCATGGTAATAACAAACACTTTTCCCAATAGAATATGTACAGATCTATACAACAACTTGTTCAAATGATAAGCCGTAGTGTAAGTCTTTATTTGATTTAACCTTCTCAAAATGCAATGAATAATTCACATTATGTAGTCAGAAAAAAGAAAGTAGTTATACAAATTTGCATATTTACCACATTTGAACATAACTTGTGCTACAATGCTGTGTCAATAAGCTGTCACTCCTTTTAACAAATTATTAATTAAAGTATACTTATCAAATGTCATCTTCAGGGTGTAATATCTATATTTCTTGAATAATTTACAAAAAGGAGTCCCATTTGAGAACAAAGCACAGAATCTTTGTATAATGTTCAAATAACTATTACATCTTCTATTGAAAGTAAACAGACAACATTTCATCATCTATCCTTAAAACTTCATTCAAGCTTTATTTGTGGCTCTTTCCAATGAAAGTTAAAGCAGAGCACAAGAAAATTGTATGATTTAACTATGACATTTGATTAAAACTATGATGAGAAAAAGGAAACAGCTCATTTAGTCATTTGACTCAATTTATGATTTTGTCAAGGTGTTTTCTAAAAGACTCCTGCCACATGCATAGCGTTTCAAAGGGTAGTAAGAATTTAACATATCTTTACCAGAGATCAAGAAGCCAATGTGATTTAAGGAAATCTTTCAAAGCAATGTTTCTATTAATAACAATATCTTTTACCCAATAACTTTAGAAATTATTATTCTCTATGCTTTATTTCTACAAATTTCCAAATGATTTAAAAATGTAAAGCCTTCATTTTTTGAAATAGAAAGTATTAATAACAATATTTTTACACAATAACATTTAGAAATTAATATTGTTTATGCTTTATTTCTAATAATGTCCAAATGATTTCATAATGTAAAGCCCTCATTGTTTGAAATAGAAAGTATTTGCAATCAAAAGAGTTTGTAATCAGAAATAAAGAGAGCATTTTTGCAGAGAATAAAATCATTGTGACAAAAGGGAATACTTACTGTAAAAATAATTTAGTAACAATGGTGGCTTTACTCAAATTTGTTATGCCCCACTTGTTTCAAAATGTGTTTACATGAGTTAACAATTTACTGAACGCCAAATTCTTTAATTCCCAAATTGAAAGTGTTTGCAGGCAACATTTCAAAACGTTACGAAATTGAAAAATAATCTTTTGATTGGGCAGAAAACATTGTGGGAAAAGGAAAAATTGCTTGTCACGAGCAATTTCTCCTTTTCCCATAATGTTTCAAGGGTCGTCTTCAAACAAAGTGGTTAAATGTCATTATTGTTTGGTAATGGGTTAAGTGGTTTACTATTTTAACTAAGCAGATATTATTGTATTTTATTGAACAATAATTCACCCTTTTGCACCTTTTGCAGTAAAAATGTCCCTCAAAATCAGTGGCAAAATATGCAATAAATTGAACGGCAATATGTATCTCAGTTTTTCAAATGCTACCTGCTGCCTTATACTATACAAAATAATGAATAAAAACTCTTACTGTCCAATGATTTTACTTTTAACCCTTGTTTCTTAAACATTATGTGAAAAGTTTATTTCATCTCACTAATTGAGACAGTTTTGCTACAACTATCTATCAGTATGGGAAATACATGTGCATATCTGTCAGTCTTGTTTGTGTTGTGCTACAAAACATAGATTTCACACATGTTTAAGATTTTAAATCCAACTGATATTTAGATGAACAAACAGATGTCTGATGATGAAACACCGTTGTCTTTTAAAGGCCATATGCAAATTAAAATATTTGAAAATGCATCATCATTTGTGATTCTTCTTTTTTCCCATCTTCCTGAGCCGACATTTATCTGAATTCGTCCGAGAAACTAAAGAAAGAAAAAGAAGTGGCCTTACTTATGTACACGTGTGTATTAGCGTCCCAAGCACGTGTTGCACGCAATTCGCGTGTAGACGAGTGTGCCTAAAAAGTTAATATCAACAAGTGAATCGGTGCTTCTAGGTGTGTTCAAATGAATGGAATTAAATATGTGTTTAGTGCTTCGTAAATGACTGAAGAAATCATTTAAGCTTGTGAATAAAGTGTTAAAATTAAGGAATTAATTATTTGTTAAGTGATTCACAATCAAGTTCATTCAATTATATGGATTTTATATTGCGTCAACATTATTTCAATTATGTTGTGATGCCCGACTCATAATGATGGAGGAAAACCACATACATAACTGCTCATAAGGGCAGGTCAATCCGGATAGAAACATCGGCATTCCGTAAGTCATTTGGGAGACTGTCTCCCAAAGATATCGAAATTCTGTCATCGGAATGCGTGGTTTAAAGATGTAGAAAAATCATGTCTGTGTGTGTGTGCATAGTCTTAGAGTGTTCAAATGAATGGAATTGGTGTGTATAGTGATTCGTGATTAAAGAAATCTTAATATGTGCATAATATATTCGAATGAATGGAATTAATTATGTGTTAAGTGATAAGTGATTACAGAAAGTATTTGGGATCCGAAAATACTTTGTATACCTTACAGATGAAAGAAAAGAAAAGAAAAAAAGTAAGTGTTCAAATACATGCATATTTTATTTATGGTTCAACGGTGTTACCTTCCTTTCAGTTTTGACAATCAACCGCTGTAAGTGAACATAGGTTTGTTTTAGGATATTGAAATGATTTTTACACTCTCTAAGTCGTTAAGTAGCGTAGGGCACGCATTTGTCGTTGAAAATATATGCATCAGGATCGATGCTTTAAATATTCTAAAGCAATACACCAGGAGCACTGCCATTGCAAGTTGCCCAACAGATCTTGAAGTATACCAGGGTTCATTACAAAACTTAAATTATGTGTGATTCACGTGTATAGAAGGACTTACTATTGTCTTGTGTATAAACCCAAGTATCTTCAAAAGTCTTTACTTCTTATACTGATAGATGGAACTAAGCATTAACAATTTCTTAACCCATAGGCCTATATTAATTCTATGGTGGCATTTTATAAAAAGATTGTCTACAGTGTTATGAGTAGACGAGCCTATGGTCTACAGTAATTTTGAGCAGGCACTCTCGCCTGACATCTAATGGAAATTGTATACATGCATGCAGAGTTCTTGTATTGTTTGAATTGGTCTAACCTAGGAGATGGGAGTTCGATTAGCGTTGGTTCACAGTCTTTGGTCCTAAGTAAGCATTCAGATATCATATTCCAGATGACTGGTCTCGAAGGCTATTGCTATTTTGACTCAATGACTGACGCCTTCGGTAGCGAAGCACGATACATGTCCAAATGATGAAAAAGGTTCGTTCACGGATCATTATTGAGACTATCAGATATCACAGCTGTGATATTTTTATCAATAGACACTTTCCCCCTTAAAGAAGAATCCTGGGTTCAATCCTAGTTACATCATTACATGTATATCATTGAATTTTCAAACTTTGGTCCCAACACTTGGTTTTCGTGCCTTTAACCTACACAATAAATTAAAACGGAAAATACGTAGAATCTATACAGTTGTTTATGGGAAGGAACCGTATTTTGGAAGATAAAGTAAAGCTTGGATAAAACTATTTCTGTCTTTCCTTCTTTTATTCAAGAGTTATTTAGAGAAGTAAAACTGTCAGTTCTAAAAGCCTGTGCACACTGTTTGACAAAAGGTTCAATGAAATAAGCACACAGACACCCCCACTATGTTTTAGCGTCCATAATTTATGTAGGATAACATTCTTATCCCTTATAGTGCTGGAACCGACCTTATGCTTATGCACAGCAGAGACATAGATCTATGTCTCTGTGCACAGGTAAGATCCAGGCCAGCCAACAATTCAATTTGCGGCTGGCCTGTGATCTAATCTGTTTGCTACTCTGAGTATCTTTCCTCATCAAAATCAAGTAGATATTCACGATTTTTGAAAAGCAGACGACCGATTATTATATTATAAGGCTTCTCTTGAGACAGGCGTGTAGCGCGAGCGAAACTTAATAAGTTTATACTTTATCCAGGTCACCCCCACGTGCTGTTTGAATTGCAATACTTTCTCGTGCAGACAACTGTATGTTTATATGTATATGATTATGATTGCGGTTATAGAAAAGACCTGCCTAACATATTTGTTTCTGAATTGGTACGCAAAGAAGATCAGTATACATGTATTTTCATATATTCTTGTGTGAACATGGAATTATTATTTCGGACATTATACAGCATTTGTGAAATGGTTATGTAGTTAAAGTAATTACAAACGAATTGTTGCAGAAGATGCGTCACATGTGTGTGTATGTGTGTGTGTTCATGAATAAGAATTACACCGTTGTAATTCATTTTTCACAAAACATGGAGGTTATATAGTGGAGAAGAAGCTCCTGGCTAAATGCGGCTGTTATGTAAGTTTTTTCTCTTTTCTGTTTCTGATGAATGTTTATATATTGAATAGGAAAAGGTGGACTCAGTAAGCATTGTCTATGATGTCTAGTCAGTTATCACAAGTTTGGAAATAGAGAATTATGAAAAACCACTAAGAATCATAATATGGGTATAGTTTATGGAGGCATTTATGTTTATCATGACGTGATGCCGTCTATGATATACCCATGGATAATACATTCTTCATTCTCGAAATACAAATGTATCGAAGATGACTACATTGATTTCAATGTTCTCCATTTCGCATATATTTATCGTTTTTGGAAAATTCAGAAACAAGGACTTCCAGAGTACTTTCAGACTACTTCCGGGTCGTAGTACCCAAAAATAGTCCTTCAAACAAAAGTAGCTTGGAAATATTCATTAGATTGAAATGACAATGAAAGCAATGTTTAAATATAAGCTAACTTGTTCATTTGAATGTAGCACTAGAAGCTGTGCGTTCGATTTTCGCTAAGATAGTCTGATTATAACCGAACTACTTTGTATGATGCTGTTTGATTGACATGGTGTAGTTCGGTCCATTGGAATGTTGACAATGATTAACCTGTTCCCCATTAAATGCCCAATTGAATGGTCCTAATGGAGATATTAAGCATACATTATTGTTGAAAAATGAGTTTTAAGGAGGAACATTTCAGTAAAATGGGGAAGGGGGTAGGCTTGGGTGGTGTGGATTCATGGTTTGACTTGGAAGACTGGAGTCTGAAGTTTGAGACCTGGCCAGATCAAACTTTTGTTTGTTTAACCCTTTACCAAAAAATAGTTGAAAAAAAGTTTAGACAGTCCCAACTGGAGGAGTTTCAGACGCCATTTCTGAATGCGATGAATTTGAAAACTGATCTTCGGATAGAGGAGAAAACATTGTGGGAAAAGGAGAAATTGCTGGTGAAGAGCAATTTCTCATTCTCCCACAACGTTTTCCAAAGTCGCCTCCAACAAACTGGTCAAATGTCGTTATTGTTTGGTAATGGTATAAGAAGTCAGTGCGACATGTCCCATTGGACAAACCCACCAAATTGCTCTACGTGGAAAATAAAACAGATGGAAAAGTCATCAAAATGACTAGAATACCGTTGACATCAGCGTTAAGTCCAAAACAAACCGAGCGACAGAATAAAATACTTTGAAACGAATCGGTACTTTATGATAGTAAAATAGGGTAATTAGGGATTCAGTCTTTCAAAGCAATCTATTCTAAAGAAGTATGCAGACGATGTTTCTGATTTTACCACGTTAACCAGGATGTCGTTTGTTCGAGACCCCGTCCGATCAATATTTCTTTATGGGGATAATCAAATAAGCCATTGTCCCTTTTCCTACAGTGTTTCATTGAGTAATTCTACTGATTATGCTTCTGATTGCTAACCCTTTACCCATAATCTGGCAAGACTGTTATTGTATATGTTCATATCCGCACAGAGTGACATCCCCCCAAAAACTAGACCCCCACACCCGACCCCCGTCCAAAGCGTAGAAATGCTCCTTGTGAACGGGCAATTTCTTTATGCATGTTGCTGCTTAAAATAGTATGCCGTGAAAGTCAGAGTAAGGGATCAACAGCAAGTTTACTCATGGGGGAAAGATGGGCAAAGTTGTCTCCCTTTCTTCTTTGTTATTGTTTGAATGCATGCATAAAGAGTTCACATTACCCATTACACAAGTCCTTTTCCACACACTGTTTTCAATGTATGCTAACTTGTTCATTGGATTGTTCCATTCATGACTTGGAAGACTGGAGTCTGAAGTCTGAGACCTGGCCAGATCAAACTTTTGTTTGTTTAACCCTTTACCAAAAATAGTTGAAAAAAAGTCTAGACAGTCCCTATATATATAACTGGAGGAGTTTCAGACGCCATTTCTGAATGCGATGAATTTGAAAACTGATCTTCGGATAGAGGAGAAAACATTGTGGGAAAAGGAGAAATTGCTGGTGAAGAGCAATTTCTCATTCTCCCACAACGTTTTCCAAAGTCGCCTCCAACAAACTGGTCAAATGTCGTTATTGTTTGGTAATGGTAAAAGAAGTCAATGCGACATGTCTCATTGGACAAACTCACCAAATTGCTCTACGTGGGAAATGAAACAGATGAAAAAGTCATCAAAATGACTAGAATACTGTTGACATCAGCGTTAAGTCCCAAACAAACCGAGCGACAGAATAAAATACTTTGAAACGTATCGGTACTTTATGATAGTAAATATGGTAATTAGGGATTCAGTCTTTCAAGGCAATCTATTCTAAAGAAGTATGCAGACGACGTTTCTGATTTTACCCCGTTAACCAGAATGTCGTTTGTTCGAGACCCCGTCCGATCAATATTTCTATATGGAGATAATCAAATATGTCATTGTCCCTTTTCCTACA
>OX401413.1:22185825-22228588 GCA_947846245.1 Cerastoderma edule | reverse complement strand
GAAACAATAGGCATAACAGTCAGGCGGGAGGACTATCTCACTTGAAAAGCAAAATGCGTTCACCAGACTTTAAACCCATACAGAGAGGGGCAATGCGATTTCAAGTATTGTACTCTAACAACTAGACCAAGGAGTCCCCCTCCTCGACCCCTTAACCCACTTGTATATTCCGTTTATATATAAAGAAATGTTGCCTACCAACAATACTCCAGGCAGACAGAGTGCATTCCAAAAGCTAAGGGCATCATCTTGATGCTGGGAGCCTTCTGATCTTTCAGGTCTTATCTCAGTTAACAATGAACCTGCAAAGAAGTTATCAAAGTGAATGTTATTTGCAAACTTATATAAAATTCATTCCATGTGTGTGTTAGCAGAGGTTGTTGAAATCCTGGTTTTAATTCGCTTTTCAGAAAACAAGTAGAAATTGGTATTTAGAGGATGTCACATTTCATGACCTCACAAATGACATCATGATTCATCATGTGCATGTGTGCTATACATTTAGTGCCGGATATCACAAATGCTATATGGCACCTTGTTATTGAACCAAAAATTGCACTAATGACAGGATAAAATGAAATACCTGTGTCCTCATCATTATCACTCATGTCCCCTTGATCATAGTTTCTGTGGGCGTTGACTCTGATTTCCACTTCTTCATCATCTTCATCTGTAACAGCATCTGTGGCAGGCAAACCTAGAAAAAATTATAGTTTCTTCCATTACTAGAACAAATACAGTGATGTCTCCTTAATCCAAACACGTCCGTTCCCAACAAAATTTCCGGATGACCAAATCATCCGGACTAATGAAGCAGACCATGTTCCTATACACATAAAGACATAAACAGTCTATAAGCAAGTGTATACTTATAACCCTTTAGCACATGCCAAATTGTCAACCGTACCTAATTGAAAGACGACATTTCAAAACATGATGAAACTCAGAAATAATCTTCTGATATGGCAGAAAACATTGTCGTAAAAGGAGAATTTGCTCGTCACGAGCAATTTCTCCTTTACCCACAATGTTTTCAAAAGTCGTCTGCAACAAACTGGTCAAATAATTCCGTTCCCTTACAAATTCGTTCAGATTGCGAGACATCCGGATAATCGGGGTCCGGATAAACGAGGCTTCACTGTACTGTGATATTATTTAATTACTTCATGGTATATTGCAATCTTTTCTTCATATTTTTATCAATAAACTCTCTCATTGTTCTGAAAATATCAACTAATACTTTTATCAAATTATGAAAGTATACAAGATAATTCATCTTTCAATTTCATATGGGTTTTAAATCACATCAACATGTTGCAATACAAAGCTCATTTCGATAGAAGAAGACACTAAACTTGACTGCCCATAACAGCTTGTCAAGCTGTGTAGATCCATCAGCATTCTGTAAGTCAGCAAGGAGACCACTTCTCATGACAGAGTTCATTTGGAATTACTATTGAAAACAATAAAAGATATGTAACACTGGATGGTGCAGCACTTCAAATTGTATATCAAAAAGTATCTATAAATATTTCTAGGATTTGCTCAGAGAAAGCTCAATTCAAGGCTCACCTATTTCCTCTGGGGAATTCACCAGTCCCACAAAGTTTATCAGACCCCCAACAAACAGAACTGTTGCTGTCACCAAGAAAGAAAACTGGAAAATATAAAATCACAGTTATATTTTGATTCCAGTTTAGTTTAAAATCATTCTGAAAATAATCCCTCATTATGGGAATATGTGACAGATCCCAATCAAAATCAACTAACACAACTGCACTATGTGAAATTTAAACCCATTATCTACAGTAGTTATCTCCATCCAGGTGTATAAATGGGTCCATTTGAGGGAATAGACCAATGTGTTGTGGCTGCATTAGCGCCATATGTAAACGGCCAGTTTATCACCCAGTGATCAGGGAGGTAATTGTAAGAGTCGCCTGAATATGCCTAGCATAGATATAAGACTGTAAACCCATACCTTTACATTAGTTTTTGGTTAACAAGATATCCCAAGGTGTGACAACCATGCCCAGGAGGCTTTATTCTTTAAATAGTCAAGCTAAAAATAAAGTAAAATGATAGCCTATTAGTCTTACCTCATACCCATACTTCAGCACTTGTGACACCATTAAAGCACCAATGATGTTGCCCACAGAGGCACAGGCACTCCATAGACCCAGAACAAAACCTCTGCTAAAACATAAGAAAGGAAACTAACATTTCTTTCTCCCAACTATGGGCTAGGAAAATAGTAAGATAAATTTAATAGTGTTTAATAATTTCCTGTCATGAAATTCATATTGGTCTGAACGAAGGGAACAATAGACAAACATTAACTAAAATTGCCATTATAAATGTTATTTGGAAATTAAGTTGGTTGGTTTGCAGGAATCAAAATTTTTAAGCCATTTTCAACAATATTTAAGTCATATTGTAGTCGTAGAGCAAATTTCAAGAATTGGACATTACAATTTTTTTGAGTTACAGACAATAAAAATCTGGATCAAACAAGCTAGTTTTTACCATATCATGGTTTTGTTCTTGTCAAAACTCATCATGCATTGTAAACTTGATTGTCTTCCATGTTTGAATTAAATTCAATCTGTGATTTAATCAGTCTAAATGAGTTACCAAAACATAAAAAAAAATCAACCCTTATAGTACTGGAACCGACTTCATGTTTATGCAAACAGGTAAGATCCAGGCCACCCGCCAAGTAAACTGGCAGATGGCCTGTGACCCACCCTGTTTGCTTCTAAGAACATCTTTCCTCATCAAAAATAAATATATATCTAAGGTTTTGAAAAGAAGATGACACAAAAATCTTTTTTTAGAAAATTACCCAGCATTCTAAGGGTTAAGGATCAAACAAGACCATATGGTAGCAAACAACATACAACTTTCTGATACTGACAACTCTTACCTAGATTTTCCAAACCAGTTGCCCATTACAGCCACCACAGTAGGCCAGCCTGAGGATTGTAAGAGACCATTCAGACTTCATACAACCACGTACAGATACTTGTCAAAATAGTGAGTCCACTCTAACACCGGCCCAAACACTATAACCTAAAAAAGATGAAATACAGACCAGTCTTTACATATTCCGCAATACAAATTTACAATTAGAATAGTTATGAAAAGTACAGTGACAATGTGTGAATTTCTAATTAAAGAACATTTTCTCTCATGTGAAAATGCTTTTTTTCAAAATATGTAACTTAAAAATGACCTTACCCTCTATTATCATTTCCCATTATATCAATTTTGGTTTCTACCAAATTTTCAAATGAAATGCAATTTTGCTGTATCATTTAATTGTCGTCTGCTGATGCTTTCAATTTGGACCAGCCCCAAACTTTCATAAAAGAGTAAATGGGCTTAACCCATAACCAAACAATAACGACATTTCAACAGTTTGTTGCAAGTCTGGAAAACATTATGGGAAAAAGAGAAATTGCTCTTAACAAGCAATTTCTCCTTTTCCCACAATTTTCTCTGCACTATCAGAAGATTTTTTTTCAATTTCATCACATTTTGAAATGTCGTCTGCAAACTCTTTCAATTTGGGACAGTCGAAAATTTGGTGTTTGGTATAGAGTTAACAGGGTGGATAAACTTACAACAAGGCCTGTAAGGCACATTCCAATGGATAACACCTTTCTGAGTTCAAACCGATCTCCAAGTATCCCCTGATGTATAGCCCCTGAAAAATAAAAAAAATCTCATTAACTGTTGTGTATGTAGAGAGTTTATCAGGTCTTCCCAGACATTTTAAGCAATATAGGGCCACAGCACCTGAGTTTCAGAATTAGCATTCCCCCAGGGCCTGGAATGAAAATTCCATAGCGCCTTTAATTTGCCCTGCAAGCAGTCTACTTGCTTTTGACATTGTTTGATACATTTGATTTGGTTTAAAAACAGTAGTTTTCGTCTTCTATTTCTAAGATACACCTAGTAACTTTCCATTTTGGGATGAATATTTTAAAAGAAATTGACAGGGAAGGTGATATCAGCTATTATGCAAAACATTCCTCCCAATCAGCAAGCACTCCAGTGCCTGAAAACCCTGTTTGTGCAAGCTGAAAGTCTAAGCAATGTTATAAAGAGCATGTGTATATATATAGACATCACAACCAGGGATCAGGAAAATGCCAGTTTTGGACCGATTTCGGCTGTACTGGACCGGTTACAAGTTGAGATTTGATGAAAAAATCGGCCCTGATAATAGACGGATATGACACTCTACACACCTAACAATACTTCCAGAATCACATAATTAATCCAATGATTGTTATTCCCGTGTCCAACAATGCCCGAGGCACGTATTAAGTGCGAGTTTAATTGTAAACAAACAGGCAGGCTTGATTGAGAAGTACATGTGACACCATTATTACAAGCAGAAAAAATTAGAGTTTTTCTCTGTTAAGATGTAATTTTGCTTTTAAAGGGGTCTTTTTGCTTGGTGTGTTGTATAGATTAACTGATACAACAGTTTGCTACATATATGCACTTGAATTTGAAGATTTAAGAAATATTTCATAACAAAATTAAGCAGGTATTCAAGATGTTGGAAAGCAGATGACACAAAACCTCTATTTTTAGAAAATTACCCAGAATTCTGAGGATTAAAGTATCATGAGCACCGTTGAGGCTACAGGCATACTTACAGCAGCATAAGACACCATAAATACAGCATCCAGAATTCCTAGGTACGTCTCCGCATCTCCAGACTTATCGAACATCAAATGGGAATTCCACACCTGTAACATACATTTACTATGAATATATTCATATATCTATAAACCATTGCTCCACCTATGGCTGGTACTCATTTTGAAGGTACTTGTATTGGAAAAACTAAGAAGACTGTGGGAAAAATAAGAGAAACTGATCAAGCATTTAGAGCAAATGATCTTTTTGTCTGAAGTAAGTTCTAATTCAAATTACGATAACATTGTTGTATCAATTAAATTATTTCAATTAAGGCTGTCAACAAAAAGAGGCTAGATATAGGCAATATGTTGAAGGTCCATATTAAATTTTGTGTTTACATAATACTTAATTGTAATAGAAAGCAGAAAGCTCATAATGAGTGATTTTCATCACTTATTTGAGAAATGTAAATTACAGATTTATCGTATTCTTTTAACTTATAAGCTAGAAAATGTATTATAAAAATTGTATAAAAATGTGAGACTAGTATTTGATCTTTTATCAGCAGCAGAATAAAATTCATTTGAAACAGAGGAGCTACTATTATATTGAAATTGTAAAATCAAACATTTTTTTAATAACAAATCATTTTCTAGAAATGACTAGGAGCTAATAAAATCTTACATTTGTAGGTTTGTCTGGACATGTACTGTTCCCTTCTGTTCCACTCCATTCTTCAGAAATAGTTGATTTGATATTACTAAATGTTTTTCTTGTTGCATGAAAAAGTGCATAACTGAAACAAAAAGTGAAACATTTTTATATAGAAATAAGTTTCCCTTTCTTTTAAATTGTGTACTTTTTTTTATACCTTCAGCAAAATTTGGTCCAAAATAATAAGTTTCCATCACCTTGCAACCTTTCATTAATCCACACTTGGTGCATACATATATTGGTTATCTATCCAGAAAGCAGAACTGAGAGTGAATAGTCAAAGACGTAAGAGATTGTTTCACTTATTTCCATGAGTACTGGTTAAGAATCCAGGAAACAGAATCAAGAGTGTTGAATCTAAGTTGTCAGAGGTTAAGGTTCTGCGGTGGTGTAGTGGTTAGTGTTGGGGACTAGAGACTGGTCATCCCGGGTTCGATACCCAATGGCTGCAAGCTTATTATTTCACTGTAGAGTGTCCTTGGGCAAGACACGTTTCCTAGCCTAGTACTGGTGGGAAACCAGAGAACATGTACTACAATACTCGAAGAGTGATGTATACTGGTGTACCATAATTCCGTGGTACTTAATGGTTACATGAATAACAGAAAGGAAGGGGAGAACTTAGATGTCATCATTTAGCTTTTCTAACATATTTCATTCCTCAATTACGATCTTCTCATCATTATTTTTAAATGGAGCACATAAATGCTCTACGTAACGTAAATTAATTGAGTCACTGGCAGCCATTTGCATTTTTGAGGCCTTACCCTAATTCCGTGGTATTCAGGTCAAACACAATTTTTTAAGTATCAGTCCAAAATAATTAGGGTGAAACATACCAGGAACGAATCCTGAAACAATTTGGTCGTGTCTGACCCAAAAATGGTGGAGAATTGCAGACGAACTCAGCAGTGTGAAAGGATTTGTTTAGGGTCTTAGATTTGAGTAAAAAGGTGAAAATATCGGGGTAGGTATTTGTCATTATTTCTTTGTTGCTTTCCTTCATTGCATGTTGGAAAATCTGATTTAAGAAATATTGATATGTGGAAAAAGGAGAAACTATCTTTAAATCATGTTTTTTGCACAATTTCAAAATCTTGATAAAAGGCTATGCTTATTGTTTTCCTTTTCTTTTCAAAAATTTATTGTTTGCTGTTTTGACTGTTTTGTAGGAGAATTATATTAGTTTATGTGAGTAAATCTGGCAGTTTCAAATATCAGATATCTTGTAATGTTTTCTTTTATAATTTATCAAGATAGCATAATTAAAAAAAATTAAAGAATCATAAATTTTGTTTCCATTGTTTTATATTCATAATTAATTATGCATTTAGGACTGATCAGCAACTTATCGACATGTACGCATTCAGTCAGAAGGTTATTGGTCAATAATGATGTAGAGGACTCTGTCAGCATTCAAACAGAAATGAATTAAAATCTAAACATTAAGTAAATTGCAAATTAAGCAATTAACCTTCTATTTTAATCATAGTAGCACAAGATTTCTTTTAAAGTTTAATTTCTCGATTTTTTAAGTGTTGGTTAGCAATTGGTTTGTGCAGAGACATAGATAACAGAGATTGGCAACTCCGGAATTATCGCCAAACTCTCGCGTGTCGCGAGGTTCTGCGAGATAAGGAAAGTGCGTACCTGTTTATCCGTTGCCACGGGAGATGTCAAGCGAAATTGATACTTCTTTATTACTGTAAAATAGCTATGTTTTGGTTATCTGATTGGATATCTGAAACAACTTCTGGACATTTTGTTTTATTTTTATTTGATTAAATTGATTTTATGTTAAAAACAAAACAAAAAGTTCCAGTAGGCCTTCTTTTTCAAGGACAGGCTTGATTACCATGCAATTCAGAATTGTACTTATAACGACAATGTCTTTCAAGCAAAGGTTTGAATAATATTTTGTAATAAATCAAGTGATTCTATTTAGTTGCAGTTAATAACCAAAGCATGAACATTCCACTAAGACATGATAGTTTACGTCAATATTAAAAGATTGCTTTCTCACTTCATTTCATTTATTCTGTGTCGTAAAACTGTTTACAGTGCTCATTTTGTCAAAACAAAACACATTTTTCATCATGACATTATTTCAAGCCAAATGTTTCAATTTAAGTAAGTTAAAAGTATTTTATGATGTTAAAATGCATGTGATGAGAAGTTTTGTAAAAGTGGTTTTAGTAAACGAAAGGACACGTAAGAAAAAACTGACGTGCAAAGTTTTTCAACACATCTTTTACCGCAGATTTCTCTAATATTGATTGCAAATCAATAAGTGCATAATTATTCTTAAACACGTATGCTGCTGACCGAAATGATTTTAGAAAAAAGAAATGTGAGCTTTTTGAATGTTAAGCTAAAGCAAATAGTGTGTCTTGCACCTTCGTTTTTATTATCATTTCTCAACAAATTAAGTCAAAGCACACTACTTTTAAAACCAAACAGACGCTTTCAACAGAACAAATCCTTCCTATTTTGTTTTCGGGATCTTTAGGTCATTAAATTTGAATGAGGTGTCAGAGAGTGGACACAGGGTTAGCGCAACACACTTCTTGTGTAATCGCCCTAGCATCAAAAGGTTTTATGACATCAAACTACATATTTTATGGGGTGGCAATTTACAATCATAGCCTGTATTGTCCACTACCGTGATTGACTCTATCACCCTTCGTTCTTCAAATGACACATTTCACTTGACATATTTGCAAGCGATCGGAATTAAGAAGAAGTATGACGAAAAAGGAAATATCGTGGTGTTTCTGATTAAGAAGATCTATCCATTCTCTTTTGTCCATTATTTGAATGGATTTTCTTCTTCTTATATAGGAATATCACTTTGAAAATACGGGAAACTATAGAACTTAGTCAGCATTTAATACGTGATCAATTCAAACTCATTCAGACGTTTTCAGTTATAACACGTTTGATAAAATCCAAGTCACACAATTTAAGTTTTAATTGATGCAAAAATGAAGGATTTTGATTGAAAATAAATGGCTGAAATCATGATTATGCTTGTGTGTTAAAGCAAACCTGGTATAACTTCGTTATAAACTCGACAATCACCATAAAAAAGCGGGTAACCATAAAACAAAAATAATACTTCAGGAAAATGTCAAGTATGATATGATCCAGTGCATAGTTTTTTAGTTTTACTTGCTACAACTTTGTTATATTTTGGATGGAAATCAAGATGGCTGAACTCATTAAGGTAGTAAATAGGACATATTTAGTACGCAATAACTTCTAAATGACAAAGAATATCAGACTGAAAATTTGGAAATCAACAAAACCATATTATCCCATTAAAGTGGACATAAATAAAAAATGTTTTAATAATCCTCTGTTAAAATATTTTACTTTGTACAAGTATGAAATATTTTGGTTGAAAATAAAATGGCCGAAATCACGATCATGCTTGTGTGGTTAAGTAAACCTGGTATAACTTCGTTATGGAAGCGAAGATTACTTTAAAAATGCGGGCAACCATAAAACAAGAATAACACTTCAGGAAAATGTCAAGTATGATATGATCCAGTGCATAGTTTTTTAGTTTTACTGTGCACAACTTTGTTAATTTTTGGTTGGAAATCAAGATGGCTGAACTCATTAAGGTAGTAAATGGGATATATTTAGTACGCAATAACTTCTAAATGACAAAGAATATCAGACTGAAAATTTGGAAATCGACAAAATCATATTAACCCATTAAAATGGACATAAATCAGAAATGTTTGAATAAACCTCCATTAAAACATTTTACTTTGTACAAGTATGAAATATTTTGGTTGAAAATAAAATGGCCGAAATCATGATCATGCTTGTGTGGTTAAGTAAACCTGGTATAACTTCGTTATGGAAGCGAAGATTACTTTAAAAATGCGGGCAACCATAAAACAAAAATAACACTTCAGGAAAATGTCAAGTATGATATGATCCAGTGCATAGTTTTTTAGTTTTACTGTGCACAACTTTGTTAATTTTTGCTTGTAAATCAAGATGGTTAAACTCATTAGGGTCGTAAAAGGGACATATTCAGTACGGAATAACTTCTAAATGACAAGGAATATCAAACTGAAAATTTGGAAATGTAGAAAAACAAACCCTTTCTTTAAAATGGACTTGAATTGGAAATGTTTGAAAAACCCTCCTTTAGAACAGTTTGAATCTAAAACTACTCAATTATCACGTTTATTGCACAAAACCACGAAATTGCGAACAATTCAATCAAGTTTGTCGTAGTTTGCCATGTTTATTCCTTTGATAATCGCTTGCTGATCGGTCTTGTTGGATGGAGAAACTTTCTAACAATAACAATATAGTAAATTCGGTACGAAAATAATTTAATTATGACTTAAAACACGCTTAAATGTGTGTTGCCTATTTCGCGTTTAGTTGAAAAAAGCGTAGATAGACAGATCTCGAAAGGTCTCGCTAAATAACGCGTCATGCGAGATATCGCAGAAACCGGCTATAGGTAAAGAAGGAGTTGCCAATCTCTGTTATCTATGTCTCTGGTTTGTGTAAGAAGCTGACCAGTGCTTTGCTGACCAAGGTATATTTTTTATGACTCCCTCTGACTGACTGATAAGAACTGATAATCCATAAACAGCTTCTTATAACCAAAACAATGTAGAAAAAGAGGTAACTCAGAAAAAGAAGCTGGTTCTACCAAATTCAAGCAGACTTTTATTTTACATTCTTTAAATCTTGAAATTTTTCCTAACATGGTTTTGTGATAAAAAATCTTGACTAAATGTCATGCATTTTTTATTTCATTGTAAAAATGTGTTTGATGTTTTTGGTTAAAGTATCACTGTTATTGTTTTTAATAAAGGAGTATTATATCAGTTGATGTGAGTAATTTTATTTGGCATTTTCTCTGGTATCATGGTATCTTTTTTTCCCCATTTTTATACATACAATTAATTTAGTTTGCATCTATTTTAAGAAATTAAAGTGGTATACATTTTGTCAACATTGTAATACATATCCATCATTAGAAAAAAAAGAAAAACTGTTGGATTTGGCAATATGTTGACATGAATGCAGTCAGTCAGCAGAACTGGCCAACAAAGATGGAGAACGGCTCTGTCAGCATTCAAACAAAAAATAAATTAATAATAAACAGAAGTTTAATGCAAAAACAAGCACTTTAAAAAACCCTTTCTTTGTTTGAGTAAAACAAATACATTCTAACAATTCCTATTTTGTATTAGGACAAGATTATGTGTTGGTAAGCATTATTAGTTTAAAATTATTTATTCTTCATGGATTGTGAAACAAGTTCTTACAACTTAGATTAATCACTCTCGATTCTGCTTCCTTGATACATAACCAGTACTTGCACCGAATGTGGATTAATGAAAGTTAGCAAGGCAGATCCCGGTTTCCATGGGATTCTAACCCACGATTGTCGTATCCAGAAGCCGACGCTCTACCCCTGGACCACTGTCCTCCACATTATTCCACATTAAGCATTTATTATTCAATGGTCTTAAAAGCTGACCAATGTTTTGCTGACCACATTAATGTTGATGACCCCTTTCAAAAACCTTATAAACAGTCTTTTTATTAGGTCTTTGCCCCCATTGACTGACTGATAAGAATTTATATGCAATAAACAGCTTCTCAAATCAAAACGATACAAAAAGAAGTAGCTGGCTTCATCATAGTCCAAATGCCTAAGGATAATAAGTTTTCTTTTCGTTGATCTGTCTTTTCATTCCTAATTTTTTTTATTTAAATCCATTTTTTTTTGTATTCATTGAAGGGACTTACTCAGACATTTGTGCTCTTGGATTAATAAATGTTATAAACTTGATATAAACACTCATTGTTACTAAACTAAGACAACATCCAATTTCATTTCTTCTAAGTGTATTTTTTAGCTTCTCAAAATTGGCGGAAGGAATTTTTTCCAGGAATCATTTCATTCTTGTGGTTGACCATTATATAGGATGAGCATATTCTAGGCGAATTGTTGGTTTTCTCCATGCTCATGCAGATATTGATGAGTGGAACTACAAAGGATACCAGTCATCAGTACATGTACCGGTATATTTCGGTGTGCGGTAAAAATGCCAGTGGTAAAAATGCCATGGGTGAAAAAGCCAGAGGTAAAAAAGCCAGAGGAAAAAATGCCATAGGCAACTAGGTAAAAATGCCAAAGGTAAAAAAGCCAGAGGTAAAAAAGCCAGAGGTAAAAATGCCAAATATATATAAAATCACTTTTAAAAATTTATTTGAAAGTTTACTTGTTTAATTATTGGTTAATATTGTTCCTGCTATAATTTTAATTTACTTTTGTTTCAAATATCGAATTATATCAATTATAATAAAAGATGATATACAAATTATTGGTGATTGAAGAATGAAGAAAAAGATGGTTTAATACATCTTTGGGATTTTTTACAGGCTAAATGGTTATTTGAAGGACTAAGTACTGTAAATAGTTCTGTTTCTATTTTACAATCTAAGGGTTAGTTAGGGGAATGTTTTGAAGCCGTAATTTTTTCATATAATTACCTATGTAAAAATGCCCTGATTGTGATTTTTCATTCATTCCATGATAAATAGGTTGTTTTGGGTTTGTCTGATTTTTTTTTCGTTTTGTTGTTGTTGTTGTTGCTTGTTGCTGGTTTTTTTTTGGGGGAAGCATGGATATATGAACATAAAAACAAACTTCCATGTACAGTTAAACTTATTTCAATATAAACAAACCTTACTATTATTCTATTATTTACATACATACCATGTAACTAACAAGTAATACAGAGTATTGTATCATAGAACTCTGCATTAGTTGTGATTTACTTTTAATTTGTTCATGTTTTAATAAAAGATTTAATTTTCCTTTAAAGTTACTCAAATTGAACATTCCCCTAAATAACCTTTAGATTGTAAAATAGAAACAGAACTATTTACAGTACTTAGTCCTTCAAATAACCATTTAGCCTGTAAAAAAAGATGGTTTAATACATCTTTGGCATTTTTACCACTGGCATTTTTACCACTGGCATTTTTATTGGCATTTTTACCTCTGGCATTTTTACCTCTGGCATTTTTACCTATATACCTGGTCAGCAAATTTGGTGGGGGGGAATGAACATATACCGTTTATTGCAGATTTTCCAAAAAGTCCATTATGTGTTAGTCAGTTTAAGAGAATGAAAATATACATGTGATTTTTTAGATGCATTGTTAAAAGAAAACAAAAACATATTAGATGGCTGATATTTGAAAATGCCGGATTAACTTATAAAGTTTTATACAAAATCACATGGGTGAAAGTGTCCAGGATTATTCCTGAATTTCAGGTTTTGAGACTTTTTGTCCCTTTATAATGCTATAGCAAACATGCCTTTTCAGAATAATGAATTCAGATTTCAGGTTTTTGAAATTCTTCAACTTTCACCCATGAAATCATATCAAGAACAGTTTCTCCCTTTCTCTCATGCCAATGTTTCTAGAATTTTGAAAACTGCTCCCAAAATACAACTTCACAAAAGTAAATAATTTCTAATTAATTACAAAAAGTGAAAATGGAAACTTGAGAAATTAACAAAAGTATCTATTCTGAGGCAAATGAACTCTTGTAGAGCCATTTTTTTTTCTGCAGTGTTCTGATAACAGGGAGCTGTTTATTGCCTATCCATTCTTATCAGTCAGTCAGTGGGGGGTCATCAGAATTACCTTGGTCAGCAAACACTGCTGCTTTTTAGACCAACCAATCTATTGCTGTCCAACCAACACACAAAACAAAAAACATTAATCAAAAATAATTGTGCTACTTTATTTAGAATAAAAGGTTAAATGCTTGATTTGCATTAAAATTATGTTTTAATATTAATTCAATTCTGATTGAATATTGATAGAACAATTCTTCTGACTGACTGCTTCCATGTCAAGAAATTGCTGACCAATCCTGTGGATCAATCAACACATTTATTATTTAATCATGGATTTAGAACAATGTGACAAAATTAATACTCCTTTGATTTCATTTGTATACATATTAAAATCTAGATAAATTTGAGAATAAAATGAGAAAAGCTGAAAATTTTAATTACCACAACTCACATTAAGTGAAATAATACCATTTAAATTTAAAACAATTAAAACATTGACACATTGGCCAAAAACATGAAACAATTTACTTTTGAAAAGATGAAAATATTAACATAGCATTAATTCAAGATTTTCAAATTGTACAAAGCAATGTTAATAAAAAAAAAGATTTAATTGAAATTTGACAAATGGATTTTTCTGTTCCAAAGACATTTGACTATCATGGAGCCAGCTCCTTCTTCTACAATGTTTGATTAAAGGGAGCTGTTTATGGCTTATCCATTCTTATCAGTCAGTCAGTGGGGGGGGGGGGCAACAGAATTACCTTGGTCAACAAACACTGCTACTTTTTCTGCATTGTTTGATTAAAGGGAGCTGTTTATGGCTTATCCATTCTTATCAGTCAGTCAGTGGGGGGGTCATCAAAATTACCTTGGTCAGCAAACACTGGTCAGCTTTTTAGGTCAACCAATCTATTGCTGTCCAACCAACTCACAAAACAAAAAACATTTATCAAAAATAATTGTGCTTATATGTTTAGAATAAAAGGTTAAGCGCTTGATTTGCATTAAAATTACATTTTAATATTAATTCAATTCTGATTGAATACTGATAGAAAAAATCTTCTGACTGACTGCTTCCATGTCAAGAAATTGCTGACCAACCCTGTGGACCAATCAACACGTTTCTTATTTAACCATGGATTTAGAACAATGCGACAAAATTCATACTCCTTTAATTTCATTTGAATATATATAGATCTTTGTATATAAAATCTAGATGAATTTGAGAAAAAAAATGAGAAAAGCTGATATTTGAAAATGACCACAACTCACATAGAGTGACATAATACTCTAAAAGTTGAAACAACTAATATATTTAACAATGGAAAAAAACCATGCAACAATATACTTTTAGAAAAAAAAAATATATATAAATATTAACATAGCATTTATTCAAGATTTTCAATTTGTGCAAAGCAAGGTTAAGAACAATTGCTCCTTTTTGAACATGTCAAATTTTCTTAAATGCGAAATAATAATTAAAGAAAGGATTAAAATAAAACTTGACAAATTAATTTTTTATTTCCAAAGGCATTTGAATTTTGTGGAACCAGCTTCTTCTTTTGCATTGTTTCGGTAAATGGATGCTGTATCGCTTATCAGTTCTTATCAGTCAGTCATTGGGGGTCATCAAAATTTACAAGTTTTCAAGTTTCAAGTTTTATTTCAAAATACATAAGACAAAGTGTCTATCATGTAAATGCATATACATTACAAAAAATACAATGTTCCTGGTCAATGGAAAATACATTGGAATATGAGGAAAGAAAGGTGAGAAAAAAGGAAGAGAGGGGAGAGGAGGAAAGTGACGACATTAATACATAGCAAAGAAAAAAAATATTAATGTA
Source organism: Cerastoderma edule (assembly GCA_947846245.1). Taxonomy (NCBI): domain Eukaryota; kingdom Metazoa; phylum Mollusca; class Bivalvia; order Cardiida; family Cardiidae; genus Cerastoderma; species Cerastoderma edule. Next base: position 22,213,719 of record OX401413.1, on the reverse strand, counting down.
CAGTCATTCCAATAAACTTGTTCTCTTATCAAAGCTTTTAAATAAGAAGATACTTAATTTCATCTGAACGCGTTTATTTGTATTTGTTAGTAACTCGGAGAACTTATGGAAATTTGGTCTGCGCCAGTAATATTTTTGTATGTATAATTTTCTAAAACTGTCATAGATAGAACATTCTAATAAAAAATGAAATTCATCTTCAACTATGTTTGAATTACAAAGTTTACATTTCCTATCTTGACGTGGAACCGGATTTGGTTTTGTCCAGCCAAAGACCTAATAAACACAGATAAGCAACTCTGCAAAATACCGTTCTTTCTCGCGTTGACATCTCGTTCGCGAGATTTTGCCTTCCTGTAAATACAGACGCTTTATTTTGTTAATCAAAGCGTCTGTCGTCGCTGATAAGCTATGGTAGCCCTTTTATTGACCCTCCCGACCCCAAAAACCAATAAACAGATGGCCACCAGCTGTGGTGCCCTGCTGTGATAATTACCGGGGATTATAACTTATTGTAATATTGCACTGTGTCAAACTGAAATGTCTAGCTAAATTTTATGACGGAGGAAAATTTCAGCAGCAAAATTTACTTTTAAAATATTAGCTTAAATCTATACTTTTGTGGAATGGGTCTCTTGTACAATATTCTATGAATTAATAATTCGTAATGGGGAACATTCTATTTTCTTTGAAAAATGTACTCAATACCATCATCATCACCATCTGCATCATCATCATCATCATCATCATCATCAACAATGTTAGAATTATAATATCAAACAACACCTAGCTATATACTTCTGCGCACAAATATGCACCCGAGTCTGCTTTTTATCTCTTGATTTGCAGCATGTTGATGTCATACACTTCCAGCACACACAAATATGCTGTCATTAGCGGCAAATTTTACACTTTCTTTGCATGGCAATTATTTCCAGCTGAACCAAACAGAACATATCGTTACATCTTCCACGTATACAGTTTATATACAATAAGAGAGTACTAAGAATAAATTCAAATTAAAAAAAAAAAGAAGACCAGTTAAGAGAATTTAAATGCCTCTCAACATCACAAAAATGTATAAAAGTCCTTGATCTTCAATTGGTCGATAAAACTATGTGAAATGAATCAAAGTTTGTCTAAATCAACCCATATTTTGTTTTTGTTTTCGAGGAGTTAGACAAAACTATTGCTCTACTACTAAAACATGCAACCATATGATTTCAAAAAGCCAAGACCAGATAAGAGAATTTAAATGCCTCTCAACATCACAAAAATGTATAAAAGTCCTTGATCTTCAATTGGTCGATAAAAATATGTGTAATGAATCAAAGTTTGTCTAAATCAACCCATATTTTGTTTTTGTTTCCGAGGAGTTAGACAAAAACTATTGCTCTACTACTAAAACATGCAACCATATGATTTCAAAAAACCAAGACCAGATAAGAGAATTCAAATGCCTCTCAACATCACAAAAATGTATAAAAGTCCTTGATCTTCAATTGGTCGATAAAAATATGTGTAATGAATCAAAGTTTGTCTAAATCAACCCATATTTTGTTTTTGTTTCCTAGGAGTTAGACAAAAACTATTGCTCTACTACTAAAACATGCAACCATATGATTTCAAAAAACCAAGACCAGATAAGAGAATTGAAATGCCTCTCAACATCACAAAAATGTATAAAAGTCCTTGATCTTCAATTGGTCGATAAAACTATGTGTAATGAATCAAAGTTTGTCTAAATCAACCCATATTTTGTTTTTGTTTCCGAGAGTTAGACAAAAACTATTGCTCTACTACTAAAACATGCAACCATATGATTTCAAAAAACCAAGACCAGATAAGAGAATTTAAATGCCTCTCAACATCACAAAAATGTATAAAAGTCCTTGATCTTCAATTGGTCGATAAAAATATGTGTAATGAATCAAAGTTTGTCTAAATCAACCCATATTTTGTTTTTGTTTCCGAGAAGTTAGACAAAAACTATTGCACTACTACTAAAACATGCAACCATATGATTTCAAAAACCCAAGACCATATAAGAGAATTTAAATGCCTCTCAACATCATAAAAATGTATAAAAGTCCTTGATCTTCAATTGGTCGATAAAACTATGTGTAATGAATTAAAGTTTGTCTAAATCAACCCATATTTTGTTTTTGTTTCCGAGGAGTTATACAAATACTCTACCATCCCATCCAATTCCAGCACTTTCGGTTCTATTGATGATACACATTTTAAAACACGTGTTTCACCAGTGGTAAAAGGAAATCAATTGTCTCATATGCAATTATTAATAAAAACAACACACTAATAAAGGAATGTTAAAACTATCGAAAAATTAATAAAATAAACGTTAGTTTTCACACTTTATTCAACCTTCGTTTACATCGTCTAGCTGGCAGACACACTTCAGTGCCGACGAGATTAGGAAGTCTCGCATAGTCTCCCGAAATCTCATCCTCCACGAGATGATAAGGGAGTTCGGTCTTTACCTATGGGGAGTTGCTTATCTGTGTTTATTAGGTCTTTGGTCCAGCGTCCAGTTTCAATCTCTAATCTGTGACTAGATAATCTAAATTTTGTGAGCGCCCTTTTATAATTTCTTTTAATAGGATTATCCAGATAGCCTTGAAATGTAAAAGAACGTATAATATTGTAGGTTGTTGCTCTAGAACTTATATTTAACTCATTTTCCCATTTCTGAATAAAATTATCTCTAACCCTTTCTTTAAATATGTTCATAAAACACTGGTCAGCTAAATACTAGTCAGCATTTTATACCCTCTGGTCAGTTGGTCAGCGGTCAGCAGTCAGCTGGTCAACAGAGAAAAGTCAACAGAATATACCTACCCCAGTTTTTTCACTAATCGGATGTGTTTGTGTCTGAGAGGTTCATTTGCTCGGTTCTTTACACTCTTTCAATTTGGGACAGATGAAAATTTGGTGTGTGGTAAAGGGTTAAAGTCTCATCAGCTCTGATGGTGATAATATAAAGGGAATGATTTAAGTAACTGAAGAACAGTTACCCCCCAAAAAAACCACAATGCAGATGACCTTTAAAAATATGATGAAATCGGAAATAATCTTCTGATAAGGAAGAAAACCTTGTGGGACAAGGAAAAAATGCTTGTTATGTGCAATCTCTACTTTTCCAACAAGGTTTTTCAGAGTCATCTCCAAAAAAAAATGGGTCAAATGTCGGTATTGTCTGGTAATTAGTTAAGTGATTGTGACAAAACAAGAACTTTTTTTTCTTAAATGTTTCATTCTGATAACTCATTTTGCTATGCTGCGAACAACTAAGACTACTTACTATAATACACAATTATACCATTTAATTTGAATAAGGGCTAATTTTGACTATCCAGATGTATAACTTGTTTTTCAGAATTGTACGTTGATAGGATGGATCCTGAGGTATGACAAGATTTGACTTAATTGTCTGGCTGGCACCACCTGTTTACAGGGTAACCGTACAGTTTCATATTTTGTGTGAATTCATCGTTGTCATTGTACCATCCTTTTCACATTTTACTTATGGCCACATGATACAATGTACATGTACATAGAAACAGGCATCAAAGGTGGCGGAATGCATGATTTAATTCATTTTTTAATTTGTATTACATTTTACATTTTAATACTTTTGATTCATATTATTAGTGAAAGTTGGTAACTATAGCAGGGCATAGTTTAGGCTTTCAGGTTGTTAATAGGTGCTGATTATGGAAAATACAAATATATTTCAATTAACAGGCATGTTCTTTCATTTTATATTTACTTCATCAATTAAGTAGCATACAAATGTTTGAAATGTAAGACTCATTTCATACATCACATAGGAATCAATAGGACAAAAGAATAACCTCTATTGACTTTATTTTGCTGTTATGCATTTGGATAAATATGAATGTATAAATGAGGCAAATAATTATTTTGCTAATTAAGGAGTAGTCTTACTAGAAGTAAATATATGCTTTATTCGTATTACCTTCCAGTGTATGTCCTGAATGTGCCAGTCAACAATAAAGATTGTTTTTTCATCTCTCAAAGCTGCTGAAATGACTTAAGAGAGGTAATTTGTAAATTAGTCACATATTATCTAACCCATTACCAAACAATAACCACGTTTGACCACTTTGTTGCAGATGACTCTGGAAAACAGAGTGGGAAAATGATAATTTGGTCGTAACAAGCAATTTTTCCTTTTCCCGCAATGTTTTCTGCCCAATCAGAAGATTGTTTTCCAATTTCATCACGTTATGAATGTGGTCTGCAAACTCTTTCAATATGGAACAGTCGAAAATTTAGTGTTTGGTAAAGGGTTTACATAACTTAATTGAATAACTTTGTGAATCATGGTTCATTTAAACTTTTGTCAAGTAATTTTAAAAACGTTTGTTTTCTGTTGGGATGTAATTCCTTAATAAAACACATATAGTCATTTAACATTTCTGTAATAGAAGATTGAAGAAACTCTTGTGGCAGAAGATTGATTTACTCATTATCATCAATTTGTCCCTTTGTTGCAATTATCTCTCCCTGATGTTATAATGGAAACTTTACTTTTCACTCTTGATAGATGTTTGGCTGCATTGCTTTCACTGAAATTATTCAATTAACTCTTCATGAAGACAAATGTTAAGTAGGATGTATTAGAAAAACTATTGGGAAGAACTACAAATCACATTTATTTGATTTTAAGAAAATATATTGGTATTTCATTGCATTGTGATTTTATGCACAAAGTGCATTAACTAACAATAACGAGATTTGATCAGTTAGTTGCAGACGACTCTGGAAAACATTGTGGGAAAAGGGAAATTGCTCTTAATTTTTCCCACAATGTTTTCTGCCCTATCAGATGATTATTTTTCAATTCCATCAGATTTTGAAATGTTGTCTGCAAACTCTTTCAATTGAGGACAGTAAAAAATGTGGCATTTGGTAAGGATTAAAGAAAAGAACAGATCGAAATCCTACTCTGGTTTTGACCTTTATATGTGAAATAATGACATAAAATGAAATTTGAAGTGCCTTCTGTAATAAAGGAAAAGACACGAGATGTTTTTCATAAATGAGAACATGGTCATCATGGAAAACCCACATAGATTATCAAAGTTAATAATGCTTCTTAAATTGAGTAGCCAGCTTTCCTGTGTAAAGGTTTCGCATATGTGATGTTTTACAGTTAAAGGGAGATAACTTTCCTTCATAAAAATGACCAAAATTTGTTGCGTTTTTATTTTATTTTTAAATTTATTTCTAATTTCATATCTACCTCAAAATACAATTTAAGAAACTGTTTAAAAACCCTCCTGAATGACAAACACGTTGTTGCCCAATTAAATATAGCTGAAAATGAACGATTTTGCACTTTTTATCAGTGAAATAGATTGAACATTATAACATCAGGTGTGTTAAACAAAGTTTTCTTGAACAGAGTATGGTGCTTTCATTTTTGAGCCAAAAAGATTTAAGTATCCATTGTGTGTGTCTCTATAAGATGTCCTGTATTACTTTACATTTATCCTTCCAACCATGGGTTGAACATTGACATGTATAAAGGGTTTTATAACTAGACACAATTCACAATCGGAAGTTTTGTCCAATCCCAAGTATAGCACATGATTGATGTTATTTTAGAGTTCAAAGTTAAAATTGAATGAAAAAGTCATGACTACTTTTCTATGTCACATATAAAAAAGAATTCAATCAGACTTCAAATCTGTACATGGAAATTAGGTTAAATTTGTCTGATGCTCATCTTTTGTCAATTTACGTGTTTAGTGGCGAATATCATTATAGGTCCTATAGTATGCTTTAATCGGTTTCTGGACAGTTAAAACAGTTGTAGACACACACAAAATGAAAGAAAGTGTTTTAGAAATAGAGAAATAATGACAATAAAAAATCAGCCTAGATTCAGTTTCCAATATACTTTGTTGTGATTTGGGAAGTTTTGTAAATGTTTGTATAATCTAATTTGCATCAATTATGCTCAAAAAAAATAATCGGAAGTCAAGCAGCCCTTTTCTCTTCTCGCATGTTATTGTTTTTTGCTTGTTCGCCATTGTTGTTGTTGTCATGCATAATTAATTAAGCAGGTGATTCCTGGAAATCAAAAAGGAGTATCTTTGGTTCATACACTGCAAATAACGGAATCTTCCTATTTCATGAAAGACTGGGGCAGCCATTTAAGATTTTTTTTTTTTTTCAAAGATGATTCTTGAACTTGTGGTAGGTAGAGCTTGGAATAATGGGTCATTAGACATTATTTGCTACAATATTCAGGCCTATAAATCTTTTCTGGCTGAATTTTACAAATTGAATGAAGGTCGACCAAAAACAGCATACTTTAGATACTTTCTAAATTTCAGGACTGGTTGAACAAAACAGAAAATGGAAACAGTTAGAAGAGTTCAACTTAATGAACCCTTACAACTTTAAGGGATTCTATGGCTGGTCTAAATTAAAAGGGACAGTGGAGGACAAATGGTATCATTAAAAAAAAAAGGTACTTTCTATATGAAATTGGATAAACCATTATGATTAAAGGACAAATTGTTGATTAGAGCCCCTTCAGAGGTGCAACAAGGTATTACTGATTATTGAGTAAGCGGTCTAGCTGAGAACCCCATTCTAGTCACAAACTCAGAAAAATGTTGACTCAAAAACATGTGGACATGTGGACAATTCAGATAATGGATCTTTAAGCTATCATTAACATTATGTTTAATTAAGTTTCCTAACTGTGTGATTGTCATCTGCTTCAAATTTGTGCCTGTCCCATAATTCATCAAAGTTAATGTAATGAGCGTGATAGACTGCAGGTTAATTTTCCAAGAGGGAATTACATTTTGCATTTTCATTGCATAGTAGAAATTATATTTGCTCATGGAAAAGTCCTTCCATGAATAAAGTCAGCTTTAATTGAGTAAAAACAATACATGCTGAATACTGATTGATAATTATTTATGTTTTGTTAAGTGCAATTTCTTCTTTTCCCACAATGGTTTCCAGAGTCATCTGCAACATAGTGGTCAAATGTTGTTATTGTATGATAATGGGTTAACTAATTTTTCTACAACACCATTGCAGGTAAACCAGAGCCAACAATTAAATGGTTCAAGGAAGGCAAGAGTGTGGAAGACCGTCCAGACTTTGAGATCTCGTACAGGGAGAGTCGCGTCTCCTTGACGATACCAGAATCGTTTCAGGAGGACACTGGCAAAAACACATGTAAGGCTACCAACGAGGTGGGGTCAGCTGCCAGCAGCGCAGAGCTCATTGTCAGAGGTGAGAGTAAGGGTCATTTATGTCATACTACTGTTTTAGGGAGACAAAATGTGACTACCCGGTATTATAGGTGTAATATTTTGAAATTTATGGTCTCTCTTTGAAGAGAATAAAAAGAGTTTACTACCCCCAATGATTGATCTGACACTTTTCATTAATGTAATTTATGGTTGATACACTGCATCATAATCAACAAGATTCTTAAAAAGAAAGGGGAACAAAGAATGGCTTAAAAAAGAACAAAACATTTGTCACCAATACCTTAAGAGACAGTATAAATTGTATTACATTGAATAATTCTTACCTTTATCAATTGCTTGTTTAAGTTTCATATGTTTTGGTTTGATTTATTCACTCTCAACTTTTTAAATACAAGGGGCCTCTGTGGCCTATTGGTTGGAGTAAAGACCTTGAAATCACATAGTCCATCTTGGCATTGGTTCAAATCCTTGAGACAGCATTTTGATTGTCATGAGAGATAGTCTACTGACTGGCTTACAGAATGGTTTTAGTTCTATCGGGCTTAACCAGCTCTTGTGGGCAGTTGAGTATTGGATCTATCTCCATTATTAAGGACGTTCGCGGTAGTTTTTTATGCGCATCTTTCTGCGCAGTATGATTTCACTCGGCTCATTTTACCGTAGCGCCGTTTATGTCAAAGTTACGAAAGGCGCGTTACAAATGACGCTCACTAAACAAACATTAAAGAATCAACTCAAAAAAAATGAAAATGTTTACGATTGCCTGGAATGAGAAAAGACGACATCGGTTCAATATCTGCATGATGTCACCGAAACTCGGCGTAAAACCGTCAAATACACGAAGTAGAAATGTTGAACTATTTCGGATGCAGTCATCTCGGACAAAACAAAAACGTCTCCTTTTCGATCGGACGTCAGGATAAAATGACAAGTTGTGCAAAACCATTGGAACAGTTTGCGATTTTAATTTCTGGAGGTGTATGTCCCATGAAATCGAGCTAAGTAACTCCGTGTGATGGTTGCACTTCTGACAATGTCAACACTGCGCTGCCCACCATTTGTTCCAAACAACGGGCCGGCTCTAAAGATCTGATGGCTTGTTGTTACAACGACTACGCAGTGAAATCGCCACCGAGCATGTATATGAATGGAGCCCCTAATGTATGATGTAAAATAGAAAGAAACCAAAACAAGGTCAGGGTAAGAAATTAGTTTGATATTCACTCTAAGTTAACTATATGTATTTTTTCATGTCAGAGATGGAATTCATACTAGCATGTTGCTTAAACACCTATATATACTATATCACTATACATACACTTAATCTGATTAGTCTCAATAGAAATGCTGTCTCAGAAAACAATTGAAAACATTGTGACAAAACAAGATTTTTACAGATGAGTACTTTTTCCTTATGCTAGAATGCAATTAGTATATTGATCCCTTTGTTAACACAGATAAAAAAATCTGCATGACTTTTTTGATGAAATTCCACTAAGACAAAGTCATGTGTTGTTTATTCATATTTTCACATCAAAAGGTCTCATTTTACATTTAAATACTTGTTTTATCTATTTGAGCATAGTAAGGATTTCACCTGGATTTCACTTACATAGTGCCATCAGGCAATCAGTGTAATTCTCCAGTCTGAGTACAACTGCACAATATACTTTTCAAGTCGTTGACTGCTTTTCCACAAGATGATATTCAGGCCTAATCATATTTAACCATTGTAGAGAGATGAATCAATAATGTTCAATTGAGATGACTTTATATACAAATGCCTGAAAGGATAGGCACCAGCCAGATTTCGAACTTGCAGCCTCTGTATTTTTAGTCAAGCATGCTAACGACTGAGTCAATTTAATATTTTTAATGACTATCTTAAACAAAAAATATACCAATGTAACTGTCTTCTAAATTATACATTCATTTTGATTTCAGGCATACTGTTTGTATGGTAGGGCATGGTCATAACAAAACCCTAAAAGTACTGCTGCTGAACTACCTTGTGAAAGAACAGACATATGAGACAACATCTGTACTTCAGGTAATTATTACTTTCTTCAGAAAACTATTTGTAAATCTATAGTTATTCTTTATGAAGGAGACCAGAAGCAAGTATCCTAAAAATGTATCAGATATCTTCTGCAATGCAGAAATATTTATGTATTCACTTACATTATAATGGCTCAACAACATCCCATATGATATGGGATTGCTACCTTCTAGCTGTTATATAACTGAAAAATTGCTGCCACAGTGTTTATCATTATACAAAAACTAGGGTCTGAGAAGACAAACAATGTAAGAAAGATACCTACTAGGTTATTAGACTGGTGAATTTGTCAATATAGATGTTATACAAACACCATGATAAAGATTGTCCATGGTTAAGATATATAACTTATATAAATCTTATACATTTATCCATTTTGCTTGCATAATTTCATAACTTGACACTAGATGATATAGTTGTTTTTTGCATGCAATTGTTTCAGTTTGTAACCATCTATTCTTGTGCTATTATAAAACATTTCTTTTACTTTTTTCTATTTCTCAGCTATAAAGAAACTGCAGTAGATCCTGTATTGTCAGAAGTTCAGTGGCAGAAAATTGGGTACAGAGACATGCCAGGGACATCAATATGCGTGTTTTTAAAAATGTTATGCCGCATGTCTGTGATGTGTTTATAACTTTGATTTCCTAACATTATCATGTGTATACTTCTGGAAAAGGTGTATCATTCCAGACAAGTGAAGACTACTGACACTAAATCAGTGGCTGTAGACTCTAGAATAAAACAGCACTTGCAATGCAGGTTCATAGTTTTTAATCATTGGGTTTTGTTTTGGGATTTGAATTTGTTAATGTCTGTTTATTGTTTCCAATATACCTATAGATGAATCTACATACCTTTTCATTTGACAATATTTCTATTAAATTACTTTTAATTTCTTAATCTTCAATACTCAAATGGATTCCTAGATTAAACATTAGTTTCCAAACAATATGGTTTTGATTTTGAATCAAAATTCTAGTTCTCTGCTATTTTTAATCAATATATGTAAAAGCAAAGAAGGACTGTTTTTTAGTACATTTTGACAAAAACACTTTGGAGCTACAGGAACAAATGTTAAAGAAATCTATCCTTTCTCTAACCTTTCTCATACAAGCAATTTGTGACAGGTCCAAATGAAAGCTGCAGTTTCATGAATAGACAACAAAAAGCTGTCTTTTTTCCCCCAAAAATTTAAGTTTTCCTTATCTCTAAAACTATGAGGTGACTGTCCTTCACCTTTAAAACACCAATCAATCATTATATACTGTTGAAATGATGTCAGTTTGAAAAAGAAATCTGATATGCGTTTTTTTCTTTTTTACTATGTAAGGGCTCTGGTAAAGTTTATCCCTCTCACTTAAAAAAACAGTCAACCTTCTCAGGACGTCATTTGTATTCTTTGATGTTTTTGGTATGTTATATACAAAAAATGATAAACGAAAACCTATCTTGTCAGTCAAAATCCATGATTATTAACATTGTATCATACCTTACCTGTCACTTATCCTTATTCCAAGTAAAATACTGTTATCTATAGCATCTTTTAAGGGGAATAAAAAAATAATTAGCACCATGACCTATGTTTTTTATTTTCTAATTAAGTTCCCTTTATATTTTTCTCAATTATATGTGAAAATGAGAAAATTCTGATATCAAGTTTTTATATAATGATGTCCAGAAATAGCGTTTGTGTCATGTATGGGCTAAGGTTGAATTACCCCACCCACTTTCACCCATGTGATATTTTTTCCCAAAATAGATTTATTCCCTTTCATATTTTGAAATTTTGTACAAAAGCATTGTATAATAGAGTAGAAAATGAATGTTTTGTTGAATGAAACCCCATGACTTTGGTGATTTGGCCATTTCTTATCCACTAAAAAAATAGAAATAATTTAGCCTAAAACCCTATAAACCTCAGGGTATTTAGGAAGAAATAAAAAGAAAAGTAGCACCGTTACCTGTGTTTTTTATTTGATTATTCATAATCATACATATTTTTCTCAAACATATGTGAAAATGAGAAAATTCTGATGTCAAGTTTTTATATATTTTCCCCTAAATAGCCTTTTTGTCATGTATGGGCTCAGGTAGAATTACCCCACCCACTTTCACACATGTCAATTTTTTTCTCAAAAAAGAGTTTTTCCAGTTATTATTTTGATATTCCATACAAAAGCATTGTATGATAGAGTAGAAAAGATCAGTTAATCATAACCGAACCCTATGACTATGATGATTTGACCATTTCTTATCCAATGAAAGAATAAAAATGATTAAGCCTAAAACCCTATAACCCCTGTACCTTTAGGTGGAAATAAAAAAAAAAGTAGAACCGTGACCTATGTTTTTTATTTAATTTTTCATGATCATATAGGTTAATCTACAACATATACAAAAATTAAAAAAATCTGATGTCAAACAAAAACTATAGCGATTGTCCTTAAGAGTCGGGCATCGTTACTTAACTGAAAATATGTTGATGCAATGTAAAAACCTAAAGAATGAAGTAAAAATCTAAATACAAATTGTATATTTCACAGCCTCTGTTCTGCCCCCATCCTTCACTGAGAGGCTGTATGACATCTCCATTAAAGAAGGGGAACCAGTCAAACTGACAGTAAGAGTTGCTGGGCACCCGCCTCCAGATATCACATGGTACAGGGATGGTACCCAGATTGTCAGCTCACCAGACTTCGAACTCGTCCAGGTAACCAGCATAAGTTTGTAAAGAAATAATGAACATGAATCCAATTATTTCAACATTCATTCGTTTATTGCATTGAAGAAGTAATCATAGTATTTTTAACCTTTTATGTTGATTTGGCAAAAAAAAGAAATCTTGAAAAGTTTGTAGTTGTGAATGTGTATTGCTTTAAATCTTATTCTTTCTGACTTGGTTTTAAAAGATAAAACACATGGTTTATTGATCTTCCACCATTAAAACTTTATGTTCATGTCAGAAAGCAGTCAGTCAGTTTAGAAATTGTCTGTGTTACTTGTTAAGAAATACCAAGAGCATGACGTTGAACTATAAAAATGTTGATAAAGACTTGAAGTTCCAATCCATCCAGTTTTACATGTTTGATCTTTTATTTCAGGAAGGAGATATTCACTCCCTTTACATCCCAGAGGTGTATTATGAAGATGCTGGCAAGTTCACTGTGAAAGCTCTCAACCTTGGAGGCAAAGCTGAATGCTCTGCCAACCTGAGTGTTGAAAGTAAGTTAATCAACACATAATTGATACATTCTTATTCCAATGTGTCTATATTGGATTTAATGCTCATTGTAAATAAAGGTATAAATGTAATTAACGTGCAATTACTTATTTTTATCAAACTGGTTGCAACTTAATTTCAAACATATCTTTGTTAACAAAGTGGATATAAAAGTATTGTTTTAAATGATTGTATTAGATGATATTTAACATGAATAATTTTAAAGAAAGATAAAACCTGATTGATTTGATTGTTTTGTTGTTGTTGATTTGCCTTTTGGATCAGAATCATTGTCATAATAGGATGTATTTTTCTCTAAGAAAAGCTAGATAGATAATAAAAAGACCATATTTTGTCTGTAAAATCAATTTCTTTCTTTATTGTACTTGTAATGTGATTAACATTAACACATCTAACTGACATATTTCAGCTGTTCAACCTCAAATGGAGATAATGATGAAGAAGTCCAGAAGCCTGTCAGTGAGGCCAGAGAAGTGTTTGAACCCAGCCGCGCGCCTGGAACCAGAATTGCGCCCAAGAGACCATCAGAGCCCGTGACAGAGCCTGTTGTATCCAAGAAGGAGAAGCCCATGGACAAGCCCAAGCCCAAGAAGTACATGGAGGAGATACAGATGCAGTTTGATGAGAAGAAGCAGCCCCTTCCAGAGTACCAGAGGAGGATAACACTGTATGGGATACCCGTGGACAAACCAGAAACCAAGCCTGAAAAGAAGCCCACATCCGAGGCGAGACTGCCAAGATTTGGTGTTCCAGTTGAGGAGGCACCTGTTCCTAAGAAACCTTCACAGCCCAAGGAGAAATCAAGGGTTGTCAAGGTAACAGGTCTGGTGTACAATTTTAAAGCAGATCTCAAATATTATTATCAAAAAAGCCCTGCTACAAGTGGGTTCAAATCATGGTAGATTTAGATTGGAATCTTCAAGAGACTCATGGTTAGATGTAGTTTTTCCACTAATAGAATGTCAATGATTTTAATTTTAAAAGCAAACAATATTGTAGCAAAATGAGACATCACTCATGATTAATACAGTATTTAAACAAGCATTATTAGCTACTCTTAAAAGGTAAACAAGCAAGTAGATCTATTCCTATCTTTTAAGGTGATAATTCTTTTGAATAGATATTAATCCTCATTCCTATTTGCATGATCAAATTATATTGATATTTCCTTTAATTATTTTTCAGCCATTGAAGAACCAGAATGTGAAGGAAGGTCAACCAATCAGCCTTGAAGTGACCTTCAAAGGTCGTCCAGAACCCATCATTAAATGGTATTGCAATGACACAGAATGAGATTGTGAGATCACCTACACAGAGGAGAAAACAACCCTCAGGATCCCTGAGGCTTTTGTTGATGTTCCGGGAAATACACTTGTGTTCTGACGAATGCAGATGGCTCTGCTAAAACAGAGGCCAAGCTTGATGTTGGTAAGTTTAGAACTGCTGTTCTAGCATACTATCACAAGTTGAGCATACTTTTTCTCCTCTTACAGCATGATGTCAAAACCATAAAATAATATATCAAAGGTTCATTTCAACATTTTATGCCTCCTGTATAAGATATACACTGTTGTGATAAATTTTGTGTATAATGGTGTCTTTCAGAGGTGAAGAATCAGCAAATCTGAATTATAAAACTTGCTAATCTGGGTTATTTCTGGTTTACTTTCACATTTAAGTTGTGCTGATGGTGTTTTCTGGTGATAATTATTTGAATCTGTCCAAAAATTTACCAAATAATATAGTTTGATATAGCATCAATCTCCTTTATTGAGCCTTTAAGGTCATTCAAGTTTTATAAATTTTTAACCAATAAGTCAGTAATTTTAATTGGACATGTTGAATATTATCAGAAAGGTCCTGTGTAGTTTTTGAACTTGGGGCTGGAGCCCCAATGGTACCTTTTGTTTCTTATGCATATCCTTTGGCAAGACAATACAGAGCCTTAATCTAGTTGTGTTTAATCCATAGAACTGCAATATAACTGAACAGTTGTGGAAATGGCATTAAATTACATATTAACAAAAAAAGATTTTAGAAATGTTATATTACATACACTTTATTGAAAACAAGTGTCTAACTAATTGAAAACAAGTGTCTAACTAATGAATTGATTGGTCCAGAAAAAGAGGTACCACTCCCGCCTCTGCCCAAGTCTATGCCACCATCGATACCAACAGAAACGGAGGCCATGCCTACACAGATACCTTTTGATAAGGAAGTTCTGGAGAGATCACAACAACAACAGCACAGAACGGAGAAAGATTTCTTCATCCCAAGGTCAGAGAGGACCCTGGAAAGCAATGTTGACTACAGGATGTCACAACCAGAAGAGGTCGAGTACCAACCTGTTGCCGGGGACAACCAGGTAACCATGGATACAACTTTATAAAAAATGTGACACAAGAAAGACTTCTTGAAGTTTGTCTTTTCTGTTATCATATTTTGATTGTTTTTTATATGCAGTCCCTTTATGCTATTGTATATACAGGTTATCCAAAATTGTTGGTCGTATCTGAATAACAAAATTCCCTTTTGCTATTCCAATCTATTTGAATATTGAGATTTTGAATCTTTAAATTTGATATTCTGTAATCAATATTTAATGGTATTGTGCTTTGACTTCGTCATACTCCCAAGGCATGTTTTCATATTCGTTCATATAATCTTCAATCCATCTAACGTATATTCCAGGAATTCGCAATCTCTCATTTCGAAGATCACTTGAGAGAGGAGATTCAATATCGCAACGGCAAAGTGAGGTTTGCCAGTGAAACAGAAACGTCTGAGTATAACAAGGATGTGACTGAGAACGCCTTGGCCCCAGATATGGCCCCTCAAATTGTACAATGTATGAATGGCTTCCGTCTGATTGAAGGGGCTGATGCCACCTTTGTGTGCAGAATTCTGGGGAAACCCAGACCAAAGGTAAATATCAGTTTGTAACTGATTGAAAATGTTAACTTTGTCAATATGATGCATTATGAGTACTTTGGAAACAGCCTCTTCTAGTTTTCATTGTGACTTAAAATGAGATATAAATCATCAACAGCAACTGATGATAACTTTATGAAAAGACTGCAAACTTTAACACATTCCCACACATTGGACTTTTTTAAAGGTCTAAATGAAAAACAAGAAGAAGTTATCACAATTTCATTCTGATATTCGGTAAAACTCTTGTGACAAAAGGATAAATTGCATAATAAGAGCAATTTTTTCTTTCATCACAGTGGTTTTCAAAGTAAACTGCAGCAGATTTTGTCAAGTTATTATTTTTTTTATAGCTATCACACTCCAATCCATGATAATGCACATTATAGTTTTGGTAGATTGCTGGAGAATTTGAGACAGTATGATAAACTTATGCAAGAATTGTTAAACAATCCTAACTGTATCCCTTTAGGTTGCATAGTATAAAGATGGACATTAAGTGAAGCGCACTAACCGATACGAGATCAAGTACAATTGTGACAGCTTCTGTACACTCCGTATACGAATGGCCCTTCCCGAGGACACTGGCTACTACACCATGCTGGCTGTCAACTCACTGGGCAAGGATACATGTTCGAATCAGCTGATGATTGATAGTGTTGGCAACATTTATGCCACGTCCTTTGTACACCCAGATACCCTGGACAGGATTATGAGAGGGTAAATACTTATGTCATTTCTTCAAATAAATGTTAAGATAGATTTTTGATGGTTTTCAGAGAGAGGACATCACATCAATAAAAAAAACCCACTTCTTTCTGTTAAAGACTTGGTAGAAACTATCAGAGGGAGAAATTAATCTGTTTTAGCAATTTTCTATAGTCAAGGGGCCTCTCTGCTTGGGTTCAAATTCTGGTGATAGCATTTGCATGGATAAAAGTTTTCCGTATTATGACGGAATTCCGTATTTCCGATCTTCGTCAGGGCCGTTTTTCCAAATCGCATAAACTCGAGGAGAAAATTGGGGGGGGGGGGGTTCAATTCTGCGTAAAATTTCACCATGACATTCCTGACGTCCAAGGACCGGCAGGTCAAATTGTTGTTGTTATCTTCACTAAACGGAGTAAATAAATAACGTCATCCCATTGGTTAAGAAAACAATGATAATTGCCGAATCAATCGAATTAATTTTGACAACCAATGGGATTATGTTATTTATTTACTCCGATTAGAAAAAGTAATGGCCGACTCCAAACGTCAAACAGTGAATATTTATTGTTAATATCGCAAATGTGAGTTGTGTGTCCGATGCCCGATGTTGTAACCGCATCATATCGAAAGAGAATGGACATATCTTTCGAAGGTATGTGGTTTTTGGATATTTTCGGGGAGGAATTAGTGAAAATTTGCTAAAAACTACAGGTTTCGTGCATCCGTCCACGGACGTCAGGAATGTCATGGTGAAATTTTATGCAGAGTTTTGTGAAACTCTTTGCTGTTTCTGATTGCATTGACGGATTTTGATAAAACAAAAAGTGTTTTTGAAAAGAAAAATCATTCCTAGACACGATTCAGTAGAGATTTTTGAGATCCTGTCAAATTTAAGTGACTTTTGGGTGATAAGTAACTTTCTCATCTTACTGTTACTGATTGTGAAAATAAATTGACATTGTGTAGATCAACTTTCTGCTTTTCTAACTTTTGAACCTTTGATTTGTAGTGTTGTCATCTATTTCACCTTCAAAATGTAGAGAATAATATCAGTGTTTAAGTATATTTAA
Organism: Cerastoderma edule; assembly: GCA_947846245.1. Lineage (NCBI taxonomy): Eukaryota > Metazoa > Mollusca > Bivalvia > Cardiida > Cardiidae > Cerastoderma > Cerastoderma edule. Next base: position 22,196,412 of record OX401413.1, on the reverse strand, counting down.
AGGCCTCAGATTGCACTCCGATATGCTAGAATCCAGGAGCTTCCGGGGGCCTCCGGCCCCCTGGACCCCCAGCCAGGGCGTTGCCCTGTACCCACCGGGCCCCCAGGCCCCCAGCTTGAAATTTCAGTATTTTCACTTTTCTGCACTTTTACCCATGCATTTGGAGTTTTATGAGAGGCAGTCTCCAAACTGACTTACGGAGTGCTGATCAGGTTCTACCCGCCTTGACCAGCCCTTATGGGCAGTTGAGTATGGGGTCTTCCTTCATCAATTAGAGTTGGACATAGCAACATAACTGAATTAATGTTGGTGCAATGTAGAACTTGATATAAATAAATAAATAAAGCTCCTATACTCAGCTTCAGTCATAGTGAGGTGAAATCTTATGAAATAAAGAATATCCGGTTTGATTGGTTTTATTATCAAACATTTAGGTTATGACCTTTTATAGTATAACAAAAGATAAAAGCTACAATTTTGACTTGTAGACTTTTAATTTTTTACAGGGTCTCGAGTCGACCCAGCCAGAATCAGCCACAGGACCAGAGTGGCATGTTTGAGTAATAGCTGAAGCCACAATTCAAGATGCGACCTGAGGACTCAGAGGTCAGAGAAGGTCACACTGTGAGGTTTGACACCCAGGTTACGGGACGTCCCGTACCAGAACTGACCTGGTACTGTAATGATAAGGTGGTCTATCCGGACGATTATCACAAGGTTGGTGATTCTTATGGCAACTTAAGGAAACATTTTTTGGTTTGAATTGTCATGAGAGGTAGTCTCCTGACTTGGTTTATCTGTATAATTTATATAATATAATTATGTATCATTCATGCAATAACCCTGTTTATAAGGTTTGAAATGTATAAAATGTATAGAAAGTTGTTACAATTTCTTATTGTTGGCCTTTGGTACATAAATGTTAACTTTCTGATACACATCTATATAGATAAACATATTTATTGATTATAATATAAAAGGGACCCTTGTTAATTATGTATTTTTGCTTTATGAACAGAGTGTAGTAAATGAAGATGGTTATCACTCACTCATCATTACTAAAGCATCACCCTATGATGCTGGTGTTTACAAGTGTGTAGCAACCAACAAGGGTGGGGAAACCACCTTTACTGTCAACCTGAGGGTTCTAGGTCAGTATTCTACAATCATACTTTTTACTTGTTTATTTCTTGTTTGCATGAGAGATAGTTTCTCAGCTGACTAAGGGAATGCTGATGGTTCTACCTGGATTAACCAGCCCTTATTGGTCATTGAGTTTGGGGTCTTCCTCCATCATTAAGAGTGGAGCATCACCATAAAACTGAAACCATGTTGACATGATGTAAAATATAGAGAAATGCCCATTTCTTGAAAAAAAGTTTCTGAATTGAAACAATGTTGATGTGATGTAAAAACTCATATAAATAAACGCACATTAACTTTTGCTTTTAAAGTTTTCCCTCCTACGGGACTTTGTGAGTGGTCCAAATTGAAAGCAACAGCAGGTGATAAAGAAAAGCTTAAAAACTATTTTCTTTTTGTGGCCAATTTCAAATCTAGTTTTTAACCTAGTTTATGAATTCAGTTTATTTAGAATGACCTTTTTTATTTGACCTTCAGAATGAGAACAGATGCAGACACCCAAGTTTGTGGACCGCATGCAGAAGTACACAATAAAGGAAGGTCAATCTGTGACCTTGACCGCTAAAGCTGTGGGAACACCAGCACCCATGATCAGCTGGCAGAAAAATAACCAAATGTTGGCTCCCAACAAGGACTATAAGTAAGTTTGTACAAATATTCATTTATCCACATCATCATAATGCATGTTAAATGACCTTAGCTGTTGATGCGCCTTAAAACACCATTCATTCATTCATTCATTGGCGTTATTTATTTTTTAATGAGAATAAAAATTATCATTGTGTGGGCATTTCTTATTTGAATCTGTAAAGAAAATCCTATCACTTATAACTCGTTAATTGAGGTTTAGGTTACTAATTGAGATAAAGGGTCATCATTTCAAGGGTGACAGAAGATTATTTTTCAAAATTTGTATTTCATATTTAAACCTTTACCAAATGCCAAATGTTTGACCTACCCAATTTGAAAATGTGACGAAATTGAAAAATAATCTTCTGATAGAGCAGAAAACATTGTGGGAAAAGGAAAAATTACTCATTAAATGCAGTTTCTCCTTTTCCCACAATGTTTTCCAGAAACATCTGCAACAAACTGTTCAAATGTTGTTATTGTTTGGTAATGGGTTATACCTTTGTTTGCTTATTAATTACATAATTGACACAGACAATGGAAGATCCTGCCTGTACATTGAGGATGCAAAGAAGATTGACGCGGTCTGGTACCAGTGCACGGCCGTCAATGTGGCTGGGTCTGCCTCGTGCAGGGCCAAACTGGAAGTACAGCGTAAGTTTTTTACTCTCATTCCCTGGCAAAGCTCTATCGTAAGTTCTTTACTATCATTCCCTGGAAAATTTCTATCTGGCAATATAACTGGCATTAAACTATGAATTTTGTTATAAATATTTAGACTATATAAGCAGTGGTATAGATGAGGGGTGTATATGGGTCGTTTACCTCTGTTATTTCAAAATCTTTAGTCAAATTACATTTTTTTGATACTCTTTGAAATTGTCATGTCAAGATGATTCTGATAAGTACCCACAGCATAGGATTTCAATCATCAATGAAAAAGGTAGAATACAACGCTTGTCTGGACCTCTGATTGCCTATTCCATACTTTCCATATTTATGCTTAAAGAATACAACCCTGACAAACAATATGGAAAGATATCTGTTGCGGTCACCAACTGTTAAACAGTCGTGCTCTAAAGCCTATGCTTCGGAAGTTCCATCTCTAGTCTGATTTTTAATATAGATGCGGCCACTTTCCTTTCCCATGTTTGATTAAGTTATTGCAACTTGACTTAATTATCTCCTGCCTCTGAAAAATCCTGATCTTGAAATGCTTTGATATAACTTAAATGATACAGACAGTATGCTGCAATCAATTTTCTGTCTAAAGTGTTTTCAATGAAGGCGTACTTTAACCCTTTCCCAACAACAAATTTTCAACTGTCCCAAATTGAAAGTTTGCCGATGCCATTTTAAAATGTGATGAAATTGGAAAATTATCTTCTGATAGGGCAGAAAACATTGTGGGAAAAGGAGAAATTGCTTGTATGAGCAATTTCTCCTTTTCCCACAATGTTTTCTAAATTCGTCTGCAACAAGGTCGTCAAATGTCGTTATTGTTTTGGAAAGGGTCAAGGAGGACCTGTAAATTGGCTTATGTTGAAATTTTGATTGTTTCTTATTGATGTTGCACGTTAAATGACTTAAGCTGTCAATGGTCCTTAAATCCATTTCATTCCTTTTATGTTGAATACATGTACCTTATACTTCAGCTGAGCCAATTAAAAAGGACGAGGTTGTTCCCAAGTTCAAGGTTGCTCCGAGATAGAGAAAGGAGCAACAGCCCCAGCCAGAGAAAGTCTTTCCTCCATACACCACGGAAACAAGACTTGAACCCAGACAATCATCACCGTAAGTTAACCATGGTTTTCTATACATTTAAAGGTGATTGTTCACACATTACACGATGAGAAGATTTGTAAGTCAAAATAAGATGCTGCCACTACACTTTTTGTATTGCGGTATAATATCCAATATAAACAAGATTCTGAAAGCAAAATCTATTCAGAATTTGTCAAGATTTCCAAGTATGCAGCAAATATCAAAACTGTTGCATGATTTATGGATCTGAATACACAATTATTAGTTATACGCAGACTCAGAATACTTAAGTATGAACTAGTCTTATTTCCAATGGCTTTTCTGCAGTACAACTCATACAACAGCAAAGCTGCTTTAAAGTTTCAAAGAAATAAGAAACCTATTTTCAACTTTCCTCAAATCTGTGAACAAGCACATTTACCCTTTAACATAAACAAGGAGAACACTTTTAGAATTGTTGTGGAAAAATTAGGTGAAAACCTTTTGGTTTGTTGATGAGATAATTCTTATATTTGATAAACCTTATAAGAGTGTGGTAAATCTATGTTAGTTCTATAGTCACTTTAAGATAGTTATAGGTACCGTTGCTTCTGTTTAAAGTGTTCAATATTTTTAGTGTCCTTTTGAGATGTTAAAAATGTTTTTTGTGGTTTAATGTTTAGTATTAAGTCACAGTCATTATGTAATGCAATTTTAAGCTTAAGTCCAAAAGATATTCTATACTTTGGATAGGGGACATCATCTTTTAGTACTATTATGTAATGTTTGATATTTACACAGTCACTATGAGATACAATCTGAAGGTCCAGTACAGGAGATTTCCTATGTAAGGGATGGGGACAGCGCCTTCCTTAGACTGATCAAGGAGGAAGACCTCTACAGGTCAAATATATGTCCTTATATTCAGCATGGTGTGATGTTACAATGCTGTCTAAAGATCATGCATGTCAACCTGTTTGTGTGTCGGCCCACTTATGTCTCGACCCATTTGTGTTTAACATGTTCATCAAGCTAATCAATTCATATATATGTAATAGTGATTTTTGAAAATATTGTGACAAAAGCAGAATTTACTTGTAACAAGAAGTTGCTCTTTTTGTCACATTATTTCAATTTGTTTGTATCATTTAAAGACTTGTTCATGCTTACTTTATTGGAATTTCTCTTTTGTCTAGATGCAATAAGAAGTTATCTTCTTCTTGCCTCAAACATGCCTTAACAAATAAGACAGTTTTATTTGTAAATATAAAAAGATAGATAGGTGTTTGTATAATTCATTCTGTAAATGACTCAAAATATGTTTTTTGTTCTTGTTTGTGTATATTATGTATTGAATTGTCTTCATTTTACCGTTTCATCTTGCAAATGACTTGACAAATGCATTTGCAGAGTGTCCAAAAATGTTGAAATGATAATTTATGATTGTCTCTTTTATGCCAGAAGAGTTAGGAGTAGACTTGACAACTTAGCTTGATAATCCAGCTAAGCATAAAATGATATAATAGGCTTATTGACAAGCAAATGCAATTTAGATTTTGATAAAACTTGTTTCATTTTCAAGCTTTTATATTTATTTTTGTGCTGTACTTGTACATTTGTTTGTTTGTTATGTTTGTGGTTAAAGCCTACCTTTTTAGGCATATTGTATATAAGTGTAAAGGCATGTCTTTTTAATGACTTACCAGTTATTAATTTCAATAGCAATAAAAAGAAAATCAAGGTTAATTTTTTTTTCTTTTTGGAAATTTGTTAAGTATCTTATTCATTTATGCAGTATGAAACTTGATAAACGTTTTTCTTATCATTTGGTTTGTTAAGTTACCTATCCCTTGTGCTATCTAAGTTTTAAGAATTGTTCGAAATATTTTTTTGATATAAGGTTTTCAAATTCTTGGTGTTTGATTTCATTTATGCTGACTAGTTGAGCTTTTTTATTTAATTTCTTGTGTGATGATTTTTTCCCCCTTTTAATTATTTCACTTTGATTTGCTCCATTTAAAAAGATCATAAAGAAATTCAGCTTCATATACCTTATATGAATTGAACAGGTTGCATATACGAAGATAAACAAATGTTTAAATACAGATAAGCAAAAACTTGGACACATCTCTAGCTGTCAGCCTGAAAGTGTAATTTAAAAAAAAAAAGTTTCAATCTATTCCCTTGTAAGAGTTCTTAATTGTATGCAACGGCAGACGACATTTCTCAAGTATCAGAAATAACAGAAGTTTTGTATAATAGCAAACAAACCATTGTGACAAAAGGAGAAATTGATCATTATGAGTAATTTCTCCTTTTGTCACACTGGTTTCTAAAGTTTATTTAAGCAGACGTATTAAAAACAATAGTGAATTAAAAAGCAGGTTTCAGACACAAAAAAACGCTCTGCATAGTTTATTTTGTTGGTTGTTTGAAGTGTTGTACCATTCCCTATTTTTAGTGCAATGCCCGGGTATATGTCATCAGATGTGAAGGAATGCATTAGATATGAAGACAAAGAATGTACTTGAACTGTTTCAACCTTATGGATAGTAATAAAGGTTACATCTCTTCTGCCACAAAAACTTGAGGTATACCTTATCAATGGTAGAGTTATTTGTAATTGCTGTGGTCTGAAGTGAGAAGCTATCCTGTAAAAGGCAAATAATAATCATGGACATCTTTATAAAATCTTATTTCTTAATAAAAAACCTATTTAGATAAACCAGTGTGTGCAGGCTAATACAAAACATATCTGAAGTGTTACTTGACACATTGAGAAAGAGTCAAATTACTCATAGTAAGCACTTTCTCATTTCATCACAATGTTTTCTATCCACTATTACACTTAAAATGCCATTTCTCATACCTTACATTAGTAGTCTGCTGATGGCTTCAATTTGGGAAACTCTCAAATTTAATAAATGAGAGAATGATGACAAAATAACTTAACACCTCACAACAGCCATTTATGACTGTCAACTTGATTGTTTTATATCTTTGACTTCAAAAGACTAGCTTCCCATTACATCAAGTATTCTACAGAACTTAGTTTAGTTTAAACTTATTTATTTTTACATCAATTGTGAAACAAGTTCTTTCAACTTAGATTCTGCTTCCTGGATACATAACCAGTACTCAAGCCGAGAGTGGATTAATGAAAGGTCGCCAGACAGATCGTGTTGCTCACGGGATTTGAAACCATGGATTTGGACTATCCTGTCCCGAGGCTGATGCGTTACCCCTGGACCATTGTCCTTCTTGTACAGAACTGAAGGGGGTTTGTAAAAGTGAGGTATCGTATAATATCTTATCCAATTAGACACAACATGTCACGTTCCTTGTCATTTGTAGATGTAGGCTCGAAGGACAAGTCGAGGGTTAAATGCAATACTATAGTAAGTGATTCATGTTTATGAAGCACTTACTATAGTCATGCGCTGAACCCTTAAAATTATTTTTGCATAAAAGACAGGATGAACAAACGCCAAGACCTAAGATTATCATGCGGTTGAAAGAGCTTCGACTTTCCAAAACAGTAAAAGCTAGCTATATGCAGATGTGCGGTTGATACATGATGATTTGCCCAGATGGCCATTGTAGTTTTATCTCAATCTGTCAATTGTAATATTAGGCAAGTAATTTTTATCCAATATGTCCTTTTTGATAGAACAAATGTAAAACAAATCTACAGCAGATATGAAATTAAAAGATTTAAAATATTAGCTATTGTTTGGGATATAATGTAGTGATTATGACAATGGAATGAGGAATAGTTTGTGTCAAGCAGATTTTGCTGCAGTCATGTTAGTGTCTTTTGGGTTCAATACCCTCCTATATAGATATCCTAACTTCAATTGGGACAGTCTCTCCTTTACGTTGGTTTAATGTCATGTGTGAAAACTGAGATCTTGATGTAGCACTAATAGATAGTCGAGGTTTTGTTGAATATCTCAATTTGATTGAGAAAGCATTGTTAGATAGAGAAACTTTATACTAGATATTGACATATTTATGGTAAATACAGAAGACAAATTCTAGAATACTCGGTAGAAAGAAATTGTTTATGATGAACAATTGATCCTTTTGTTGTAGTGGTTTCAACCAATTCACGTTTTAAAATGTGTTTTTTTATTTATTTTTTAATGATTTCAAGCTCATACAGTAGTGTTATTGTATGAGTTCCCATGGATTACACACGATACACAATAGAAATATGAACAATTTACTATCTGTGATGTGCGATTTACGATATTCAATAGGGTTTTACCTGTCCGATTCTATTTGATATGATCCGATATGTTCCTTATCTAATTTACAATATCTGATATACATTAAACGATTTACAATGCACGGTAGGATGAATCACATATATTATTTACGTACATGCGTGCTGAAATGGCTTGCCTATTAAACGGAAGCTGTCATGTTGGGTTTCCAATGGGTTAAGAGAATTATGCTGCCTTAAGTGCATAGAAAATCTTGGTACAGTATATGGCTTTAAATCATTGTTTTCGTATTGCAGTGAATGGTCATACCCCAATTTAAGTTTGGATCCAGGATGCAAAATTCTTGACTTAACCCATTACCAAACAATAACAACATTTTACCACATCGTTGCAGAGGACTCTATAAAACACTGTGGGAAAAAGTAATGAGCAATCTTAATGTGCAATTTCTCCTGTTCCTACAATGTTTTCTGCCCTATCAGAAGACTATCTTTCAATTTCATCACATTTTGAAATTTTGTCTGCAAACTCTTTCAATTTGCTTAGTCGAAAATTTTGCGTTTGGTAAAGTTAGTTAAATATGAAATTAAAAAATGATCTTCTGATAGGGCAGAAAACATTGTGGGAAAAGGAGAAGTTTTATGAGAACAATGTTTAGATAAAATGCTACCCAGTGATGGTAGGTGTACAGTTTAACCGTTCATCTGTGTGGGAATTTGACCAAGGTCCATAATGAAAGCAACAACAGACCTCTTTGTTTATGATATGTCATGACCATTAATGTTCTCTTTCTAATGCTGATGGTTCTTCTTCTGTAACCTGGGTTGTTAGAAAATGTATTAATCAATGAAAACATCTTTCTTACGTTATATTTTTTTTATTTCAGTTTTTAAGTGCAATGGGAAAGTGTTCAAATAGCCCTGCTGGTAGAGTAGTAAGCAGAAGGCCAGATACTGAGTCCCAATCTGGATGGATGATATTTCTCACCTTCATTAGAACCATTATTAGATGTGTTACGGGGACTCTATTGGACCAGGTATGGTGCTGTACAGAACCGTGTAGAGTATTTGCTGATCCTGAAGGACACAAGGCCAGTCTACAAGCATCATATTTAGGTTTTATCTAGTAAGGGGTTAAAGATTATATTGCCAAAGCATCAGAATACATAAAAGCTTATGTTTGGTGCTCCTCCATTGGTAAATGTATTCAGTGGCCAGTTATTCCACAACTTGTACATTGCTGAGAGATGCTGATTGGGTGTATAATGAATATAACTTAGTGTAACCCACGAAATGCTTCTAGGGTGCACTTTATGTGCAATAATGAGGTTAGAAAACACAAATTGTATATTTCAAATAGCAATACATGTAGTTTATTCATAAACATGCACGAGGAAAATGTTTATTAAGCACAAATAGCCCACTCTATATTAACTAGAATACTGCAGTCTTTAACTCAAAGCCCCAGTTGGACAATATGATTACAATGTTCAATGAACAAAACTGTACATATGGGGATGTGGTCTGTTTATTGGAAAGGAGAATATACAGTACTGACTGCCATGATATTGAAATAGTGTTTCAAATGATGGAAAGCACAATACTAGCTAACAAATCAATGGAATATTCTAGATGTCTTGTTTTTTACTTTAAAACAAGAGTAAAAGGTATAATGTTCATGTATTTGATTTTTATATTGCATTTGTATGTTTTTCTGTAATAACCCAAAGCTGACGGACTAGATCAAACTGTATAGATATATACGTTATAAGTCAGCTGGTAGACTACTTAACATAAAACTCAGCTGAGCTATTTATACTCATATAATGATATCAATGGACTTTGAATAGAATTTGTAGCAAGCATTTGGATATCACAACTGTGGTAGTTTAAAAGATAAAACACTTCAATATCAAAGGAAGATTTCTGGGTTCAAATCCTAGTCACAGTATGAAATCCTAAAGTGCTTGATACTGTTTCTAAAAGTAATTGATTCTTATGTGGGTAGATTTTAGCAACTTTGCTAGGATTTTTTGGGAATATATTGCAATTTGAGATGTCCTCCTCTTTATAGATTAACTAAACAACTGATAAGATTATCCATTGAGGCTGGGAAATCTGTGAAGACCAGCTTTAGTGACCCCTTCTCACTTGTTTAACCTGATACAGTTTGCCATGTGAAGACCAGCTTTAGTGACCCCTTCTCACTTGTTTAACCTGATACAGTTTGCCATAGCTGCACAAACTACATGACTGATTCATTCTGTGTTTAAGAATGTTTTCTCAAATATCATTGTAAAAAACTGGCCATATACAATAATTATAGATGAAAAAATAGGGGAAAGTATAGTAAAAAAACCTGCATGTATACATTTGAAAAGGTCATCATGTAACTTCTTGATATCACTAATATTGAGATTTGAATTATACTTATATGTCTATACAAAAAAGGTTTAGTTATAGCTATGTGGTGTGAGGTCAGTGGTGACCAGAGAAAGTTCTGGTGGATGGTTGGCAGCAAAATGCTTCATTGAAGATTAAGGAACCAGAGATATTTATTTTGGTTTAAACTTTATTAACTAACCTGCATTGTGATTGGTAAATAATGTCTTAGTATTAATAGTCACTTCTGGCTACATGATGAAAACTGATTAAAAGATATTGCTTGTTATGAAGTTTTTGTTATGAATTCTATCATACTTGTTCATAGTGTCTTTTATTGAGTGTTTGATTGGTGTTTTGTTCATGAACAAGGCTGTGAAAGCGCCAGATCAAAATAAAAAAAAAACATTTACAGATAGAATTTGCCATTCTAAGAACATTTGTGTTCATAACTGAAAACA
>OX401413.1:22164324-22185325 GCA_947846245.1 Cerastoderma edule | reverse complement strand
GGTATGAGTCGAACCTACACATACGCTGATTAATGTGGCGCCGGTATGATTCGAACCTAAACATACGCTGATTAATGCGGAGCTGGTATGAGTCGAACCTACACATACGCTGATTAATGTGGCGCCGGAATGATTCGAACCTACAAAACTTAAAACTTGCAAACCCATTACAAAGGTTTAATGTGCCAGTTTCACCACTTACCCTCGATCCTGTAGTGCGAGAGTCTCAAACGTGCACGCGATAGGGATCATAGGGTAGAGAAAGATTTCAGACTCTTTTACTCTTTCTCTCGCACAGATATTGTGTGGCTGTGGTGATTCGGTTGTGGCACTATGGACTGATAAACCTTATTTTGGTGTCACGGGACTGGCCTCCACGTATGGGTCTACAATGACCCTGGCGACACTGGAAACAGTCTCGAGGACGTCATTACTGACTATCCTTGAGGCTGGCTAACAGTCCCACTAAAACTACATTCTAGAATTATCATAAACCTTAATATAAGTCTTACAGTAACAGATGTTACCAAAGAGTCAGCAAGACTCGGGCAACACTGGATACTGACTCGAGTTTGAAAATGTTCCAATGCCATTTCTTAAGGCCTTTCTCAGACCTCTGATTTAACTTCAAGCAAGCAAATCGATATCAATCAGCTGTGATAGTTTAAATGATAAAACACTTCCTGCTCATAGGAAGAGTTCTGGGTTCAAATCCTGGGCACAGAATGAAATCCTTGCTGGCTTGAAAACAGTTCATGATATTTCTAAGTTGTAAAGTGCATTGTTGAATCAAAGTTAAACCTTACAGTGTTGTTTGCTACTCAGAGTATCTTTTCCCATCAAAATTTAGCAGATGTTTAAGGTTTTGGAAAGCAGACGTCACAAAAATCTATTTTAAGAAAATTACCCAGCAATGTAAGGGTTAAGGGGAAAACATTGTTTTCTTTGGAATGGTATTGTTAATAACCTTCACAAAGTTTCAACAGTGCTTGAACCACACCGACTTGAGAATCTCATAACTGACTTCTTTAAGCTGACCAATAGTCCTACCTCAGCTTCTTTCATTAACAGTCAACTCTATTTTAACACTGTAATCAAAGTTTCATTCTAAAACAAAATTCAAGTGCAATTGTCCAAAATTATTATTAATAACTCATTATTGATCCTTATAGTGCTTAAACCAAATTCATGCTAACGCAAACAGGTTGGATCCAGGGAAGCTGCCAAGAAAATTGGCAGCTGGCCTCTGATCTAACCTGTTTGCTACTCTGAGTATCCTTCCTCATCAAAATTATGCAGATATTTAAGGTTTTAGGAAGCAGACAACACAAACATCTATTTTTAGAGAATTACCCAGCATTCTAAGGGTAAAAGCTACTTTCTAGAACTACCATAACTCTTGTAAGTCTTACCCACAGATGTTGCCGAAGAGTCAATGAGACTCGGGCAACACTGGATACTGACTTGAATGTGAAATAGGTTTTCAATGCATTTTCATCCAGACATCTGATTTGATTTCGATCAAGCAGTACATGTATTCATTAATCAACTGTGATAGTTTAAAAGATAAAACACTTCCTACTACAGTATTAGGAAGAGTTCTGGGTTCAAATCCTGGTCACAGAATGAAATCCTTGCATACTTGAAAGAAGTTCATTATATGTCTAGATGGTATTGTTCATTGTTGAATCAAAGGTTTAAGGGAAACAATTGTTTACTTTGTAATGATATTGATAATTACCTTCACAAAGTTTCAACCACACTGACATAAAGATGTCATAACTGACTTCCTGAATTCTTATAGTGCTGGAACTGACTTAATGCTTATGCAAACAGGTCAGATTAAAGCCAGCTGCCAAGTAAACTGGCGGCCGGCCTGTGATCTATCCTGTTTGCTACTCTGAGTAAATTTTAACAGATATTTAAGGTTTTGGTGAGCAGACAACACAAAAATCTATTATTAGAAAATTACCCAGGATTTAAGGATTAGGCTGACCAATAGTCCTTATTCAGCTTCTGTCATTAACAGTCAACGTCATTATAACACATTATACCAAATTCTAAAACAAAAAAGTGTGGGTTTAGCTTGGGACCTCTGTATTTCAAGTTTGATCATTAAGGTTATTGTTAGTATGGTTTATTAGGGAAGAACCATAGGCATTTCATACATCAACCAGTAGACAGGCCTCATGAAAATCATAATTTTGATACAAGGATGTGAGCCCACATGAAGAAGGGATGGAGAGAGAACAAGTGATTTAAGTTGTCCAACCACAAGGCTAGGAAAGCCCCCACCTAGCCAGCTATTGTGCTCTGCCTAATGGTATGAATCTGTACACTATTCTCAAACGACCGAAGGTTGGGGGAGCAAACAATAAAAATGCCCCTCTTCATATATCTTCCAGAAAAAACATCCTCTTTGACTTAAAAGTATTACCCCATAATGAATATTTGTTCTCCTTGAATTTGAATATACCAACTAGAGGGACCAGTAAATGCACAAAATATACAATTTTATGTTGAGAATGCATGAAAACCATCATTTCAAACTGATACAAGAGAGATACAGGGAGGAGGTTGGCTTGGGTCTCCCTCTCCATTCCCATCTCCCAGTAAGTGTCTCTAACATTCTATACATATATCTATAATCGATATGTATGTATATTTCTCCAACACATTTCTCTCAATATTTGTTTCGAACATCCTATAAATATATCTATAGATATATGTATATCCCCACACCACATGCCATTTCTCAATATTTGTTTCAAACATTACATACAGACGTATATCTATAGATAAATGTATACCCCCACCCACACAAAATGTATACCCCCACCCCCACACACAAACACACCATCTCTCACCTCATATTTGCCTCAAACATTATTTAGATCTACCTTACACAGTTATTTCCCTTTTCTCTGAACATTCTTTTAATGCTTCATTGCCATATATACTGGACAGTTGAACAGAATACTCTAACATACATATGTCATGATTAAGAAGGCTCATAAATGTGTTTAATAACAAGGAACATATTCATGAACATCATCTACATCAAGGTGATATTTTCCACCCAGAATCATATCAGTCCAAATGCGAATGAAGTGACTAGCCTTACATATGCCTCATTTATATACATTTGTGTTACTACACTAATTACAAAAACGTTATGAAGCAATTGACCAGCTAAGTGGTATAATCCAATCTGTTATTGAGAATATCTATGTCTGGATCATTAAGACTATTGAGACAGTTAGAAGTTTAACATAGGATACAAGTCATTCTGAAAGCTCCAACTAGAAAAAATATTCTTTATCAAACTAAAACAGTAGTCAATAACTTCTAGTGTATTGGTTAATGGCAGTTTTTAAAAAAGAGTAATTTCATATAATGAAATACTGAGTCCATAGCTTCACCATTGAATAGTACATCTAGTTATAAAGAAGTGTTCATTGTCTTCTGTCAATCTGTCGATGCACCATTCCCAACAGACAACTCTAGAGCACTCAGCTATGAAGGGTTTGTTAACTCATTACCAAACAATTACAATATTTGACCAATTTTTTGCAGTTGACTCTGGAAAAGATTGTAGGAAAAGGAGGGATTGCATTTAATGAGCAATTTCTCCTTTTTCCCACAATGTTTTTTGTTCTATCAGAAGATTATTTGTCAATTTCATCACATTTTGAAATGTCGTCTGCAAACTCTGGCTTTTGGTAAAGGGTTAAGTGAATACCTGTTTCTTTTTTCTTCTTTTTTTCAATCCCCTTTTCAAATACTTTCAATCATAGGAAGTTTCAAAACTCCATCAGAGATATTTTCAATATATTTACCTATTTAGTGCTGGGGACTAGGGACCGGCCAACCCGTGTTCAATTGTCGATGTCTATCATTTATTTCATGGTGTCTTTTGGCAAGCCACATTTCATAGCCTATTAGGTCATCCAGGGTGCTGCAATGCTCAATATTTAATGAGCGCTGTGCATTATTAAGTAGCACATAAACGGCCGTACATCATACCTCATAAAAGTTCCATAGCAATTATGAGCCATTTACATTTTTTTCACAATGACTTAAGATGGGCATTGCAGCGAAAGTATTTTGAAAACAAGTTTGGATTTGGTTAAACATGCTTTAGGATATCTATAGACTAATTAGACTCTGTATTAGTTCTACCAGAGACATGGATAACATCTCTATGTCTCTGATTCTACAAACGTCTTCTCTTAATGATAAAGTATACGATGAACGATTGATAATGCTGATGACAATCCTATTATTGTATTTATGATTGCTCAAAAACAATATTCGCAGTGCTCAGTAGTCAGTAACTACGATACAATATTCGGCGCTTTCGGACCTTTGATTGCGTAATCAACTCCCCGCGTGTTCACATGTCAGTACACAGACCGATTCCCAGTTAGTGGAAAAGTGTGGAGAGACTGTCTCTGTCAATTTACAGTGGAGGATGGATGCTTCAACCAGGTTTGTGTAATAGAGTTTTTCGATTTCCTGTTAATTGTTTATAATGTTATGCATGAAAGTGGTGGTAACTTGATGCTGATGGAGCAAATTGTGTTTTTTGAGAGAGATAGATAACACGAACTCTCTGTCGTCGGAGTCTGGTTGTGTCCGCTGTGTTGCTTATTTTATGAATGAATTAAAGTGAGAGTGACAATTTCGATCTTAATCCCCGATCTCCAACAACGAACTGTCGTCTGCAATCTCTCTATGTCATTGGTAACGGTTTATTGGTCTGGCAAGGTTGTCATTTTAGATTCAAACCATCGAATTAATTATGTCATGGGGAAATTAGTCAATTGTAGCCTACATGTACTAATGAGTGACTGGAAAAGATATTTTCTGTATGGTAGTCCAGAGACATAGATAACAGAGATTGGCAACTCCGGAATTATCACCAAACTCTCGCGTGCCGCGAGGTTCTGCGAGATAAAGAAAGTGTGCACATGTTTATCCGTTGCCACGGGAGATGTCAAGCGAAATTGCAATCGGAACTTCTCGGGTATTTCCGTGAGCTGTGAAATACACCTCGGATATTAGCCTGGGGTCCTGGCCCATGCTAACCCGCATTAGTTCGCGGTATACGAACGGGCCAGGCTCCACCAGGCTAATCTTAATGTTCTTCAATCAATTCAGAGAGGCATATGTCAATTGCCTTTTCGTTCATCACCCCTGCAAAGTATTCATATACTGTTTCTTTTAACTTCACGAACAGATATGAACAGAAAAGTAATTCATGAACATAAATTTATTCATTAACATATTTATAAACAACAATTACATGTTTATAAATCAAATATTTATCATGAATATATTCATATGAGTTCATCATTATGTAATTGAAATTCAGACACATACAAATGACTTTATGTTCATGAACAGCCGTTTTCTGTTCACGTCTGCTCATGAAAACAGATACTGAATCCTTCATAGGGGACACATGCGGAGTTGGAATAAGAATGCAGAAACTGATGACACATGCTAAATTGATCATCATGAGTAAAAGCTTAACATACAAATGTTTTCAGTTAGATATGAACACAAATGTTCTTAGATTGACAAATTCTATCTGTAAATGTTTTTTTTTATTTTGATCTGGCGCTTTCACAGCCTTGTTCATGAACAAAACACCAAGCAAACACTCAATAAAATACACTATGAACAAGTATGATAGAATTCATAACAAAAACTTCATAACAAGCAATATCTTTTAATCAGTTTTCATCATGTAGCCAGAAGTGACTATTAATACTAAGACATTATTTACCAATCACAATGCAGGTTAGTTAATAAAGTTTAAACCAAAATAAATATCCCTAGTTCCTTAATCTTCAATGAAGCATTTTGCTGCCAACCATCCACCAGAACTTTCTCTGGTCACCACTGACCTCACACCACATAGCTATAACTAAACCTTTTTTGTATAGACATATAAGTATAATTCAAATCTCAATATTAGTGATATCAAGAAGTTACATGATGACCTTTTCAAATGTAACATGCAGGTTTTTTTACTATACTTTCCCCTATTTTTTCATCTATAATTATTGTATATGGCCAGTTTTTTACAATGATATTTGAGAAAATATTCTTAAACACAGAATGAATCAGTCATGTAGTTTGTGCAGCTATGGCAAACTGTATCAGGTTAAACAAGTGAGAAGGGGTCACTAAAGCTGGTCTTCACAGATTTCCAAGCCTCAATGGATAATCTTATCAGTTGTTTAGTTAGTCTATAGAGAGGAGGACATCTCAAATTGCAATATATTCCCAAAAAATCCTAGCAAAGTTGCTAAAATCTACCCACATAAGTATCAATTACTTTTAGAAACAGTATCAAGCACTTTAGGATTTCATACTGTGACTAGGATTTGAACCCAGAAATCTTCCTTTGATATTGAAGTGTTTTATCTTTTAAACTACCACAGTTGTGATATCCAAATGCTTGCTACAAATTCTATTCAAAGTCCATTGATATCATTATATGAGTATAAATAGCTCAGCTGAGTTTTATGTTAAGTAGTCTACCAGCTGACTTATAACGTATATATCTATACAGTTTGATCTAGTCCGTCAGCTTTGGGTTATTACAGAAAAACATACAAATGCAATATAAAAATCAAATACATGAACATTATACCTTTTACTCTTGTTTTAAAGTAAAAAACAAGACATCTAGAATATTCCATTGATTTGTTAGCTAGTATTGTGCTTTCCATCATTTGAAACACTATTTCAATATCATGGCAGTCAGTACTGTATATTCTCCTTTCCAATAAACAGACCACATCCCCATATGTACAGTTTTGTTCATTGAACATTGTAATCATATTGTCCAACTGGGGCTTTGAGTTAAAGACTGCAGTATTCTAGTTAATATAGAGTGGGCTATTTGTGCTTAATAAACATTTTCCTCGTGCATGTTTATGAATAAACTACATGTATTGCTATTTGAAATATACAATTTGTGTTTTCTAACCTCATTATTGCACATAAAGTGCACCCTAGAAGCATTTCGTGGGTTACACTAAGTTATATTCATTATACACCCAATCAGCATCTCTCAGCAATGTACAAGTTGTGGAATAACTGGCCACTGAATACATTTACCAATGGAGGAGTACCAAACATAAGCTTTTATGTATTCTGATGCTTTGGCAATATAATCTTTAACCCCTTACTAGATAAAACCTAAATATGATACTTGTAGACTGGCCTTGTGTCCTTCAGGATCAGCAAATACTCTACACGGTTCTGTACAGCACCATACCTGGTCCAATAGTCCCCGTAACACATCTAATAATGGTTCTAATGAAGGTGAGAAATATCATCCATCCAGATTGGGACTCAGTATCTGGCCTTCTGCTTACTACTCTACCAGCAGGGCTATTTGAACACTTTCCCATTGCACTTAAAAACTGAAATAAAAAAAATATAACGTAAGAAAGATGTTTTCATTGATTAACACATTTTCTAACAACCCAGGTTACAGAAGAAGAACCATCAGCATTAGAAAGAGAACATTAATGGTCATGACATATCATAAACAAAGAGGTCTGTTGTTGCTTTCATTATGGACCTTGGTCAAATTCCCACACAGATGAACGGTTAAACTGTACACCTACCATCACTGGGTTTAATAGGCAAGCCATTTCAGCAAGCATGTACGTAAATAATATATGTGATACTGATTCATCCTACCGTGCATTGTAAATCGTATAATGTATATCAGATATTGTAAATTAGATAAGGAACATATCGGATCATATCAAATAGAATCGGACAGGTAAAACCCTATTGAATATCGTAAATCGCACATCACAGTTAGTAAATTGTTCATATTTCTATTGTGTATCGTGTGTAATCCATGGGAACTCATACAATAACACTACTGTATGAGCTTGAAATCATTAAAAAATAAATAAAAAAACACATTTTAAAACGTGAATTGGTTGAAACCACTACAACAAAAGGATCAATTGTTCATCATAAACAATTTCTTTCTTCCGAGTATTCTAGAATTTGTCTTCTGTATCTACCATAAATATGTCAATATCTAGTATAAAGTTTCTCTATCTAACAATGCTTTCTCAATCAAATTGAGATATTCAACAAAACCTCGACTAGCTATTAGTGCTACATCAAGATCTCAGTTTTCACACATGACATTAAACCAACGTAAAGGAGAGACTGTCCCAATTGAAGTTAGGATATCTATATAGGAGGGTATTGAACCCAAAAGACACTAACATGACTGCAGCAAAATCTGCTTGACACAAGCTATTCCTCATTCCATTGTCATAATCACTACACTATATCCCAAACAATAGCTAATATTTTAAATCTTTTAATTTCATATCTGCTGTAGATTTGTTTTACATTTGTTCTATCAAAAAGGACATATTGGATAAAAATTACTTGCCTAATATTACAATTGACAGATTGAGATAAAACTACAATGGCCATCTGGGCAAATCATCATGTATCAACCGCACATCTGCATATAGCTAGCTTTTACTGTTTTGGAAAGTCGAAGCTCTTTCAACCGCATGATAATCTTAGGTCTTGGTGTTTGTTCATCCTGTCTTTTATGCAAAAATAATTTTAAGGGTTCAGCGCATGACTATAGTAAGTGCTTCATACACATGAATCACTTACTATAGTATTGCATTGAACCCTCGACTTGTCCTTCGAGCCTACATCTACAAATGACAAGGAACGTGACATGTTGTGTCTAATTGGATAAGATATTATACGATACCTCACTTTTACAAACCCCCTTTAGTTCTGTACAAGAAGGACAATGGTCCAGGGGTAACGCATCAGCCTCGGGACAGGATAGTCCAAATCCATGGTTTCAAATCCCGTGAGCAACAGGATCTGTCTGGCGACCTTTCATTAATCCACTCTCGGCTTGAGTACTGGTTATGTATCCAGGAAGCAGAATCTTAGTTGAAAGAACTTGTTTCACAATTGATGTAAAAATAAATAAGTTTAAACTAAACTAAGTTCTGTAGAATACTTGATGTAATGGGAAGCTAGTCTTTTGAAGTCAAAGATATAAAACAATCAAGTTGACAGTCATAAATGGCTGTTGTGAGGTGTTAAGTTATTTTGTCATCATTCTCTCATTTAGTAAATTTGAGAGTTTCCCAAATTGAAGCCATCAGCAGACTACTAATGTAAGGTATGAGAAATGGCATTTTAAGTGTAATAGTGGATAGAAAACATTGTGATGAAATGAGAAAGTGCTTACTATGAGTAATTTGACTCTTTCTTAATGTGTCAAGTAACACTTCAGATATGTTATGTATTAGCCTGCACACACTGGTTTATCTAAAATAGGTTTTTTATTAAGAAATAAGATTTTATAAAGATGTCCATGATTATTATTTGCCTTTTACAGGATAGGTTCTCACTTCAGACCACAGCAATTACAAATAACTCTACCATTGATAAGGTATACCTCAAGTTTTTGTGGCAGAAGAGATGTAACCTTTATTACTATCCATAAGGTTGAAACAGTTCAAGTCTACTCATAACTATTCTTTGTCTTCATGTCTAATGCATTCCTTCACATCTGATGACATATACCCGGGCATTGCGCTTAAAATAGGGAATGGTACAATACTTCAAACAACCAACAAAATAAACCATGCAGAGCGTTTTTTTGTGTCTGAAACCTGCTTTTTAATTCACTATTGTTTTTAATACATCTGCTTAAATAAACTTTAGAAACCAGTGTGACAAAAGGAGAAATTACTCATAATGATCAATTTCTCCTTTTGTCACAATGGTTTGTTTGCTATTATACAAAACTTCTGTTATTTCTGATACTTCAGAAATGTCGTCTGCCGTTGCATACAATTAAGAACTCTTACAAGGGAATAGATTGAAACTTTTTTTTTTTTAAATTACACTTTCAGGCTGACAGCTAGAGATGTGTCCAAGTTTTTGCTTATCTGTATTTAAACATTTGTTTATCTTCGTATATGCAACCTGTTCAATTCATATAAGGTATATAAAGCTGAATTTCTTTATGATCTTTTTAAATGGAGCAAATCAAAGTGAAATAATTAAAAGGGGGAAAAATCATCACACAAGAAATTAAATAAAAAAGCTCAACTAGTCAGCATAAATGAAATCAAACACCAAGAATTTGAAAACCTTATATCAAAAAAATATTTCGAACAATTCTTAAAACTTAGATAGCACAAGGGAACTTAACAAACCAAATGATAAGAAAAACGTTTATCAAGTTTCATACTGCATGAATGAATAAGATACTTAATAAACTTCCAAAAAGAAAAAAAAAATAACCTTGATTTTCTTTTTATTGCTATTGAAATTAATAACCGGTAAGTCATTAATCAAAGGCCAGAATGGCCTGAACTGCGTCGCAGTATGGTCTGAGAGGTTTGTGCGTACGAATGGATTTGAAAGAAATCTAAGGGATTTTTTAATACAAACCAACACATTTCTGTTGAATAGCAGAAATCAAAATAGAAGTCAAAAAAGACATGTCCCAGTACTCCAGTGGTACTCAAACCCAATGCTCTAATCAAATGAAAAAGTATTATTCCAGTTATCAACAAAATAGATATTGTAGACGAAAACAAGCATTTTTAGTTAAGATAACAATCTACAAGGTGCCACAGTCACAAGTTATTTAAGAAACACTGTAGCACAAATACAGCTTCAGTCAGAGATCATTGAAAAGTTTTAAAAGTGCATTAAATATATATTGGGTTAGATGCCATATCAAAGGCATGCCCGAGTGTTACGAACAGGAACCGGAACACGAGAAAAGAGTAGATCAAAAAGGATCGGAGAGATGTAAGTCTAAAAAATGATCTCAACAACAAAGTAAACAATCATACATTCTAATCTGGGTGATTTTTTTATCTACTCAACAATACCTACATTTAGTGTTTCTTCCAGGATTTGAAACAATAGAGGTATTTCTCCAATACATTGGGCAAAAGGTGATAATAGATCTTCTTTTTCATTTTGCCATTGTAAAATGCACATGCTCACTTCATGGTCAGTAATGGTAACGAAAAACACGGTATATTTCCCGGCTTTTAAAGAAACATCAGGCAATATTTCTTTTTCTTCTTATAATGAAAAAATGACAGATTTTTTGTTTAGTATGAACCGTCCTGTTCAATAACAAAATCAACTTTCAAATTAAAGTAACGGCTTAAATGTGATAATTAATGTCGTTTTTTATTTCATAACAATATTACCGTAAAGAATCCAATCGTATCTACTCGGCAATCCCCGTAACAAGTCGGTAGATATACCGATAGTTATTTTAAGAAATGGCCGAGGTGTTCCGATTGTAAAGAATCGGGAGCCGTATTTTCACTCCACTAAGCGTACTGGTTCCCAACCCTCTGGTAACCAAACAAACGAATCGGAAACCTATTACTGAAATTGGGTCATGCGTTTATGAAACAAAATAAAATCGCTGATAACTATCAGTTTTCCTTCATGAATGTTTCTAAGCCGTTTCTGGCACAAGGCCTGTTGTTAAAAGAAGTTTGCAAATCATAAAAAATAGGGACTTTGTTCTGCACTGATTAAAAAAATACTGGGGATTCCTTTAAAGATGGGGGAAATCCCACGCCTAGATACGGGTGCTGTGGGAACGTGTCAAGACGGCCCCATGTCAAAACGTCCCGGAGATCGATGAGAACGGCCATGGAATGGCCAAAACGGCCTAATTGTTGATTTTTCAAACAGTCAAAACGGCCCAAATAAAGGTTTACACTGTTTAACACTTTGCCGTTTTGACTTATTTTGGGCCTTTTTGAACGTAGGACATTTTGACATCGGGCCGTTTCGACTGCAATCCGGTGCCGCTAGATACATTCTTCTAGAAGTACTAGGATGTTTGGAAATTAACGCGGATAGTTTGCATTACCTTTTATCACCATCCTACACATCACAGACGCATCCAAACAAACCAAGGAAGAAAGATTTATTTAAAAAAATGACGATTTAATTTGATAAGAATTCACGCAGTTATAGACAGATTACAATCAACATAGAAGTTGGAACTACTTTCTTTCTCTCGGCGGTGATTAAGCCCCTATAGGTAAAGAAGGATTCCGTACGATGACTATATACGCTTTCGCGCATGCGCGCGACGCGTATAAAAAGACATGCCTTTACACTTATATACAATATGCCTAAAAAGGTAGGCTTTAACCACAAACATAACAAACAAACAAATGTACAAGTACAGCACAAAAATAAATATAAAAGCTTGAAAATGAAACAAGTTTTATTAAAATCTAAATTGCATTTGCTTGTCAATAAGCCTATTATATCATTTTATGCTTAGCTGGATTATCAAGCTAAGTTGTCAAGTCTACTCCTAACTCTTCTGGCATAAAAGAGAAAATCATAAATTATCATTTCAACATTTTTGGACACTCTGCAAATGCATTTGTCAAGTCATTTGCAAGATGAAACGGTAAAATGAAGACAATTCAATACATAATATACACAAACAAGAACAAAAAACATATTTTGAGTCATTTACAGAATGAATTATACAAACACCTATCTATCTTTTTATATTTACAAATAAAACTGTCTTATTTGTTAAAGCATGTTTGAGGCAAGAAGAAGATAACTTCTTATTGCATCTAGACAAAAGAGAAATTCCAATAAAGTAAGCATGAACAAGTCTTTAAATGATAAAAACAAATTGAAATAATGTGACAAAAAGAGCAACTTCTTGTTACAAGTAAATTCTGCTTTTGTCACAATATTTTCATAAATCACTATTACATATATATGAATTGATTAGCTTGATGAACATGTTAAACACAAATGGGTCGAGACATAAGTGGGCCGACACACAAACAGGTTGACATGCATGATCTTTAGACAGCATTGTAACATCACGCCATGCTGAATATAAGGACATATATTTGACCTGTAGAGGTCTTCCTCCTTGATCAGTCTAAGGAAGGCGCTGTCCCCATCCCTTACATAGGAAATCTCCTGTACTGGACCTTCAGATTGTATCTCATAGTGACTGTGTAAATATCAAACATTACATAATAGTACTAAAAGATGATGTCCCCTATCCAAAGTATAGAATATCTTTTGGACTTAAGCTTAAAATTGCATTACATAATGACTGTGACTTAATACTAAACATTAAACCACAAAAAACATTTTTAACATCTCAAAAGGACACTAAAAATATTGAACACTTTAAACAGAAGCAACGGTACCTATAACTATCTTAAAGTGACTATAGAACTAACATAGATTTACCACACTCTTATAAGGTTTATCAAATATAAGAATTATCTCATCAACAAACCAAAAAGTTTTCACCTAATTTTTCCACAACAATTCTAAAAGTGTTCTCCTTGTTTATGTTAAAGGGTAAATGTGCTTGTTCACAGATTTGAGGAAAGTTGAAAATAGGTTTCTTATTTCTTTGAAACTTTAAAGCAGCTTTGCTGTTGTATGAGTTGTACTGCAGAAAAGCCATTGGAAATAAGACTAGTTCATACTTAAGTATTCTGAGTCTGCGTATAACTAATAATTGTGTATTCAGATCCATAAATCATGCAACAGTTTTGATATTTGCTGCATACTTGGAAATCTTGACAAATTCTGAATATATTTTGTCTATATTCTGTCTCGGAGCAACCTTGAACTTGGGAACAACCTCGTCCTTTTTAATTGGCTCAGCTGAAGTATAAGGTACATGTATTCAACATAAAAGGAATGAAATGGATTTAAGGACCATTGACAGCTTAAGTCATTTAACGTGCAACATCAATAAGAAACAATCAAAATTTCAACATAAGCCAATTTACAGGTCCTCCTTGACCCTTTCCAAAACAATAACGACATTTGACGACCTTGTTGCAGACGAATTAAGAAAACATTGTGGGAAAAGGAGAAATTGCTCATACGAGCAATTTCTCCTTTTCCCACAATGTTTTCTGCCCTATCAGAAGATAATTTTCCAATTTCATCACATTTTAAAATGGCATCGGCAAACTTTCAATTTGGGACAGTTGAAAATTTGTTGTTGGGAAAGGGTTAAAGTACGCCTTCATTGAAAACACTTTAGACAGAAAATTGATTGCAGCATACTGTCTGTATCATTTAAGTTATATCAAAGCATTTCAAGATCAGGATTTTTCAGAGGCAGGAGATAATTAAGTCAAGTTACAATAACTTGATCAAACATGGGAAAGGAAAGTGGCCGCATCTATATTCAAAATCAGACTAGAGATGGAACTTCCGAAGCATAGGCTTTAGAGCACGACTGTTTATCAGTTGGTGACAGCAACAGATATCTTTCCATATTGTTTGTCAGGGTTGTATTCTTTAAGCATAAATATGGAAAGTATGGAATAGGCAATCAGAGGTCCAGACAAGCGTTGTATTCTACCTTTTTCATTGATGATTGAAATCCTATGCTGTGGGTACTTATCAGAATCATCTTGACATGACAATTTCAAAGAGTACCAAAAAAATGTAATTTGACTAAAGATTTTGAAATAACAGAGGTAAACGACCCATATACACCCCTCATCTATACCACTGCTTATATAGTCTAAATATTTATAACAAAATTCATAGTTTAATGCCAGTTATATTGCCAGATAGAAATTTGCCAGGGAATGATAGTAAAGAACTTACGATAGAGCTTTGCCAGGGAATGAGAGTAAAAAACTTACGCTGTACTTCCAGTTTGGCCCTGCACGAGGCAGACCCAGCCACATTGACGGCCGTGCACTGGTACCAGACCGCGTCAATCTTCTTCGCATCCTCAATGTACAGGCAGGATCTTCCATTGTCTGTGTCAATTATGTAATTAATAAGCAAACAAAGGTATAACCCATTACCAAACAATAACAACATTTGAACAGTTTGTTGCAGATGTTTCTGGAAAACATTGTGGGAAAAGGAGAAATTGCATTTAATGAGTAATTTTTCCTTTTCACACAATGTTTTCTGCTCTATCAGAAGATTATTTTTC
The DNA here is from genome assembly GCA_947846245.1 of Cerastoderma edule. Classification (NCBI taxonomy): domain Eukaryota; kingdom Metazoa; phylum Mollusca; class Bivalvia; order Cardiida; family Cardiidae; genus Cerastoderma; species Cerastoderma edule. Next base: position 22,170,270 of record OX401413.1, on the reverse strand, counting down.
AATTTCGTCACATTTTCAAATTGGGTAGGTCAAAATTTTGGCATTTGGTAAAGGTTTAAATATGAAATACAAATTTTGAAAAATAATCTTCTGTCACCCTTGAAATGATGACCCTATATCTCAATTAGTAACCTAAACCTCAATTAACGAGTTATAAGTGATAGGATTTTCTTTACAGATTCAAATAAGAAATGCCCACACAATGATAATTTTTATTCTCATTAAAAAATAAATAACGCCAATGAATGAATGAATGAATGGTGTTTTAAGGCGCATCAACAGCTAAGGTCATTTAACGTGCATTATGATGATGTGGATAAATGAATATTTGTACAAACTTACTTATAGTCCTTGTTGGGAGCCAACATTTGGTTATTTTTCTGCCAGCTGATCATGGGTGCTGGTGTTCCCACAGCTTTAGCGGTCAAGGTCACAGATTGACCTTCCTTTATTGTGTACTTCTGCATGCGGTCCACAAACTTGGGTGTCTGCATCTGTTCTCATTCTGAAGGTCAAATAGAAAAGGTCATTCTAAATAAACTGAATTCATAAACTAGGTTAAAAACTAGATTTGAAATTGGCCACAAAAAGAAAATAGTTTTCAAGCTTTTCTTTATCACCTGCTGTTGCTTTCAATTTGGACCACTCACAAAGTCCCGTAGGAGGGAAAACTTTAAAAGCAAAAGTTAATGTGCGTTTATTTATATGAGTTTTTACATCACATCAACATTGTTTCAATTCAGAAACTTTTTTTCAAGAAATGGGCATTTCTCTATATTTTACATCATGTCAACATGGTTTCAGTTTTATGGTGATGCTCCACTCTTAATGATGGAGGAAGACCCCAAACTCAATGACCAATAAGGGCTGGTTAATCCAGGTAGAACCATCAGCATTCCCTTAGTCAGCTGAGAAACTATCTCTCATGCAAACAAGAAATAAACAAGTAAAAAGTATGATTGTAGAATACTGACCTAGAACCCTCAGGTTGACAGTAAAGGTGGTTTCCCCACCCTTGTTGGTTGCTACACACTTGTAAACACCAGCATCATAGGCCCTATGTGTATCAGAAAGTTATCATTTATGTACCAAAGGCCAACAATAACGAAATTGTAACAACTTTCTATACATTTTATACATTTCAAACCTTATAAACAGGGTTATTGCATGAATGATACATAATTATATTATATAAATTTTAAAGTTGCCATATGAATCACCAACCTTGTGATAATCGTCCGGATAGACCACCTTATCATTACAGTACCAGGTCAGTTCTGGTACGGGACGTCCCGTAACCTGGGTGTCAAACCTCACAGTGTGACCTTCTCTGACCTCTGAGTCCTCAGGTCGCATCTTGAATTGTGGCTTCAGCTAAGACTCAAACATGCCACTCTGGTCCTGTGGCTGATCCTGGCTGGGTCGACTCGAGACCCTGTAAAAAATTAAAAGTCTACAAGTCAAAATTGTAGCTTTTATCTTTTGTTATACTATAAAAGGTCATAACCTAAATGTTTGATAATAAAACCAATCAAACCGGATATTCTTTATTTCATAAGATTTCACCTCACTATGACTGAAGCTGAGTATAGGAGCTTTATTTATTTATTTATATCGAGTTCTACATTGCACCAACATTAATTCAGTTATGTTGCTATGTCCAACTCTAATTGATGAAGGAAGACCCCATACTCAACTGCCCATAAGGGCTGGTCAAGGCGGGTAGAACCTGATCAGCACTCCGTAAGTCAGTTTGGAGACTGCCTCTCATAAAACTCCAAATGCTATCACCAGAATTTGAACCCAAGCAGAGAGGCCCCTTGACTATAGAAAATTGCTAAAACAGATTAATTTCTCCCTCTGATAGTTTCTACCAAGTCTTTAACAGAAAGAAGTGGGTTTTTTTTATTGATGTGATGTCCTCTCTCTGAAAACCATCAAAAATCTATCTTAACATTTATTTGAAGAAATGACATAAGTATTTACCCTCTCATAATCCTGTCCAGGGTATCTGGGTGTACAAAGGATGTGGCATAAATGTTGCCAACACTATCAATCATCAGCTGATTCGAACATGTATCCTTGCCCAGTGAGTTGACAGCCAGCACGGTGTAGTAGCCAGTGTCCTCGGGAAGAGCCATTCGTATACGGAGTGTACAGAAGCTGTCACGATTGTACTTGATCTCATATCGGTTAGAGCGCTTCACTCAATGTCCATCTTTATACTATGCAACCTAAAGGGATACAGTTAGGATTGTTTAACAATTCTTGCATAAGTTTATCATACTGTCTCAAATTCTCCAGCAATCTACCAAAACTATAATGTGCATTATCATGGATTGGAGTGTGATAGCTATAAAAAAAATTATAACTTGACAAAATCTGCTGCAGTTTACTTTGAAAACCACTGTGATGAAAGAAAAAATTACTCTTATTATGCAATTTATCCTTTTGTCACAAGAGTTTTACCAAATATCAGAATGAAATTGTGATAACTTCTTCTTGTTTTTCATTTAGACCTTTAAAAAAGTCCAATGTGTGGGAATGTGTTAAAGTTTGCAGTCTTTTCATAAAGTTATCATCAGTTGCTGTTGATGATTTATATCTCATTTTAAGTCACAATGAAAACTAGAAGAGGCTGTTTCCAAAGTACTCATAATGCATCATATTGACAAAGTTAACATTTTCAATCAGTTACAAACTGATATTTACCTTTGGTCTGGGTTTCCCCAGAATTCTGCACACAAAGGTGGCATCAGCCCCTTCAATCAGACGGAAGTCCTTCATACATTGTACAATTTGAGGGGCCATATCTGGGACCAAGGCGTTCTCAGTCACATCCTTGTTATACTCAGACGTTTCTGTTTCACTGGCAAACTTCACTTTGCCGTTGCGATATTGAATCTCCTCTCTCAAGTGATCTTCGAAATGAGAGATTGCGAAATTCCTGGAATATACGTTAGATGGATTGAAGATTATATGAACGAATATGAAAACATGCCTTGGGAGTATGACGAAGTCAAAGCACAATACCATTAAATATTGATTACAGAATATCAAATTTAAAGATTCAAAATCTCAATATTCAAATAGATTGGAATAGCAAAAGGGAATTTTGTTATTCAGATACGACCAACAATTTTGGATAACCTGTATATACAATAGCATAAAGGGACTGCATATAAAAAACAATCAAAATATGATAACAGAAAAGACAAACTTCAAGAAGTCTTTCTTGTGTCACATTTTTTATAAAGTTGTATCCATGGTTACCTGGTTGTCCCCGGCAACAGGTTGGTACTCGACCTCTTCTGGTTGTGACATCCTGTAGTCAACATTGCTTTCCAGGGTCCTCTCTGACCTTGGGATGAAGAAATCTTTCTCCGTTCTGTGCTGTTGTTGTTGTGATCTCTCCAGAACTTCCTTATCAAAAGGTATCTGTGTAGGCATGGCCTCCGTTTCTGTTGGTATCGATGGTGGCATAGACTTGGGCAGAGGCGGGAGTGGTACCTCTTTTTCTGGACCAATCAATTCATTAGTTAGACACTTGTTTTCAATTAGTTAGACACTAAGTCTTGTTTTCAATAAAGTGTATGTAATATAACATTTCTAAAATCTTTTTTTGTTAATATGTAATTTAATGCCATTTCCACAACTGTTCAGTTATATTGCAGTTCTATGGATTAAACACAACTAGATTAAGGCTCTGTATTGTCTTGCCAAAGGATATGCATAAGAAACAAAAGGTACCATTGGGGCTCCAGCCCCAAGTTCAAAAACTACACAGGACCTTTCTGATAACACGTCCAATTAAAATTACTGACTTATTGGTTAAAAATTTATAAAACTTGAATGACCTTAAAGGCCCATTAAAGGAGATTGATGCTATATCAAACTATATTATTTGGTAAATTTTTGGACAGATTCAAATAGTTATCACCAGAAAACACCATCAGCACAACTTAAATGTGAAAGTAAACCAGAAATAACCCAGATTAGCAAGTTTTATAATTCAGATTTGCTGATTCTTCACCTCTGAAAGACACCATTATACACAAAATTTATCACAACAGTGTATATCTAATACAGGAGGCATAGAATGTTGAAATGAACCTTTGATATATTATTTTATGGTTTTGACATCATGCTGTAAGAGGAGAAAAAGTATGCTCAACTTGTGATAGTATGCTAGAACAGCAGTTCTAAACTTACCAACATCAAGCTTGGCCTCTGTTTTAGCAGAGCCATCTGCATTCGTCAGAACACAAGTGTATTTCCCGGAACATCACCAAAAGCCTCAGGGATCCTGAGGGTTGTTTTCTCCTCTGTGTAGGTGATCTCACAATCTCATTCTGTGTCATTGCAATACCATTTAATGATGGGTTCTGGACGACCTTTGAAGGTCACTTCAAGGCTGATTGGTTGACCTTCCTTCACATTCTGGTTCTTCAATGGCTGAAAAATAATTAAAGGAAATATCAATATAATATGATCATGCAAATAGGAATGAGGATTAATATCTATTCAAAAGAATTATCACCTTAAAAGATAGGAATAGATCTACTTGCTTGTTTACCTTTTAAGAGTAGCTAATAATGCTTGTTTAAATACTGTATTAATCATGAGTGATGTCTCATTTTGCTACAATATTGTTTGCTTTTAAAATTAAAATCATTGACATTCTATTAGTGGAAAAACTACATCTAACCATGAGTCTCTTGAAGATTCCAATCTAAATCTACCATGATTTGAATCCACTTGTAGCAGGGCTTTTTTGATAATAATATTTGAGATCTGCTTTAAAATTGTACACCAGACCTGTTACCTTGACAACCCTTGATTTCTCCTTGGGCTGTGTAGGTTTCTTAGGAACAGGTGCCTCCTCAACTGGAACACCAAATCTTGGCAGTCTCGCCTCCAATCGGAACTACTCGGGTATTTCCGTGAGCTGTGAAATACACCTCGGATATAAGTGTAGGGTTACAATTTTTCGGGTAAATCGGCATCCGCCAATTAACACATTTTCTAAGCGTGCACGTTAAGTAGTTCAATGTGTATGGAAGTGTTGGACATCCTTTTTAATCGTTTTTTATCAGTAACTCATACCAAATGGCGAAAATGTTGTTGTGACATGTATAGTTGTTTCCAAAATCATATTTAACGACTTTTTCGATTTCACATATAAGATCTATTTTTAAACCCGAAAGTGAAGTGACGTCATTCCGCTGGGAACCAATATGGCGTCATCCCTATTATTTCAGAGGTGTTTTCATTTGATAAACCCGATGTGTTCAGATTGTCTCGCCTCGGATGTGGGCTTCTTTTCAGGCTTGGTTTCTGGTTTGTCCACGGGTATCCCATACAGTGTTATCCTCCTCTGGTACTCTGGAAGGGGCTGCTTCTTCTCATCAAACTGCATCTGTATCTCCTCCATGTACTTCTTGGGCTTGGGCTTGTCCATGGGCTTCTCCTTCTTGGATACAACAGGCTCTGTCACGGGCTCTGATGGTCTCTTGGGCGCAATTATGGTTCCAGGCGCGCGGCTGGGTTCAAACACTTCTCTGGCCTCACTGACAGGCTTCTGGATTTCTTCATTATTATCTCCATTTGAGGTTGAACAGCTGAAATATGTCAGTTAGATGTGTTAATGTTAATCACATTACAAGTACAATAAAGAAAGAAATTGATTTTACAGACAAAATATGGTCTTTTTATTATCTATCTAGCTTTTCTTAGAGAAAAATACATCCTATTATGACAATGATTCTGATCCAAAAGGCAAATCAACAACAACAAAACAATCAAATCAATCAGGTTTTATCTTTCTTTAAAATTATTCATGTTAAATATCATCTAATACAATCATTTAAAACAATACTTTTATATCCACTTTGTTAACAAAGATATGTTTGAAATTAAGTTGCAACCAGTTTGATAAAAATAAGT
>OX401413.1:22132330-22163824 GCA_947846245.1 Cerastoderma edule | reverse complement strand
TGGAAAGCAGAAAATACAAAAACTATTTTTAGAAAATTACCAAGCATTCTAAGGGTTAAACAGCCAAAGGGGGATGGGTTACACACTGCGAATGAACTACCGGCTTCCCTAATTGTATATTCATATGTTTTTTTTTACATTATGTCAGCATCATTTCAGTTATGTTGCGACACCCGACTCTTAATGAAGGGGTGGGGGTGGGGGGGTGGGGGGGTCGGGGGAATCCCATACTTAGTTGCCTGAAACTCAGTCTCAAGTGACGCGATGAATGCTAATTAAAGGCGACATCAAGAACACGACTCATTTATTGAACTCCCATCGGTGTCATTTATGGTAAATTTTCAGGTCATCAGTCGAAATCATCATTGTGTTCAGACTATCGTTAATATTCTGGTTTGGTTATGTAGTTAATGTTTATGGTGTAGTACTGGTCATCACCACAAAAAGGGGGAATAGCATATCACGTGCACAGCACATGGAATAATTCCCTTTGGTAGTTTTTCATACTGAACCCTTATAGGGCTGGAACCGAGTTCATACTTAGGCAAACAGATTAGATCCAGGCTAGCCGCCAAGAAAATTGGCGACTGGCATGTGATCTAACCTGTTTGCTACACTGGGTATTTTTCCTCAACAAATTTAAGCAGATATTTGAGGTTTTTGGTAACAGACGACACAAAAATATACTTTTGGAAATCACCAAGCATTCTAAGGGTTAAAATTTCGCTTGAAAACGAAAGTTTTTCTTCAACAAAGATTAGGGTTGGTTTATAAAGTGAATATCGTTTTCGTTTTCTCGCATTAAGACAAAGAAGTTGAAAGAACCTTAATTCACAGCAGCACTTCAATCATGATTGTGACTTAAAGATACATTGCTTATAACAGGAAATTTCCCCTTTCATTTTAATGTTGCTTTTCCATCAATAAATGACATAAAACACTCATTTCGTACTTGGTTAAAGTCGTCTGTTTTTGTTGTTTACAATGTTGATCGATCATAGACTACAAAATAAGAGAAAGCATGAACGAGCTGTTTTTAAGCTTGTCTTTGCTTATCTTAATTGAGTTTTATATCGCTTCAACCGAAATCCTATTGTAAAACGATTGGAAGATTATAATCGACATAACAAGATCCAATGTTAATGGCTAACAAGGGTTGTATTTAGCTTGGTGGACTCATTGAAAGTGCGTTAGTAATTCGGTAATCAATCTCTCTAGTTTATCAAAATCTATCAGTAATTTAAATTTAAACACTTTAAGAAGTAACATTCTTCTTCTACGAATTCAATACGACATGCCAATTTTCTTTCTATCCCCTTTTTCTAACTAATCTTTTTTGTTTTCCAAAGCTGTTTTTGTCATCTTTTCCTGATGTTATATTGTTTTTATTAATTGTCTCAAAGACAATGTCCGAACTAGATAATCAAACAAATGTGACGTAATCAATTAAATATGACCGAATTTCCGCTACATTTTGTTTCCGTTCATTTATAAAATGATGCAATAATATTTATCCATTTAAAAAAGCTTATATTAACAATTTGAGTTTGAACAAGGCTGTAAGCCGGAAATAATTATTTTAGAACAAGATTTTCTTGTAAAGTTAGTTGGGGTCCATACAACACCATCAATCTTCTTCCCATTCTGACAGGCAAGGGGACGGATAGGAAGTTCCACGCCAAAATGCACTCAAAATTATTTAATTCAGCGTAAGTTCAATGACCAAAATCAGAAAACACTGAGATTGATCAGACGTGCTGGTCCGTGTAAAGTAATAGCACTAAATAATCTATAAAGATCGTCTTAAAGAAAGGGATTATTTAAAGGTGTTTTTTTTTACACATGCGACAACTTGCAACATTTTTATAAAATATACAATGTAAGAAAAACAATACAGATTTTATATGATGACTCATTATTGACTGAGAAAATGACAACTGAAGACAATTTTGATTCTGTAAGTATTTATGGAATTTCTTTTTGCGTCGTTATCTGTTCTACTTTTCATTACAAAGAAAAAGTCAGAACATAAGACTCTATGTGAAAGAACGAATCTGTTTTAGACGAGGAGCTTAAACTATCTTTGGATTCTTAAAGGGAATACGGTGTGGTACTTTTTCTCAAATGGCGGGTTGTTAAAATCGCTTTATTTGGCTAATATTTCTCCGAAGTCAATTCCAATTTGTCATCTTGTCAAGAACTTGAAAATATGAAAATCTCATCTGGGAAATATTTTAATGCATCAGGAATGGAACCCAGAAAGGGTCCAGGACCGAAAACACAAACCCACGCTTAAATTATTGCCCGGGTCCTGATATACATTGCGATTGGACCTACAATTGAAAACATTCTCTAAACGTCTTTATGCTCTTGCGCCGAGGGTTTCTGATTCAATCCGCGTTAGCGGTCAGGTGAAAGTTCCTTGGATTGACCCACACATCGGCTTGGCTGCTGGTTTTTGTATCTAGAAAGCAGTCATCGAGAGTGAATTTGATAAGCTTCAAGCTTCCATCACAATCAATGCAAGCTATGTAAGTTTAAACTTCAACTTAGATGTGTTTTTTTTTGGCACGCGATATTACAACATATCTTAACATATCCTGTGACAGTGACATTTTGGAGCCGTATGTTTTTATATAACATTTGAAATATACGGCACATGACAGATAACACACAGTCACGTGACGAATCATGAGGCCATAGGTAGGTCAAGACATATGACGTCGTATATATCATTCTCTTAAGGATAAATATAATGAATGATTGGTGCCTTTGAAAAGAAAATAGTATCGGGCAAGGCGAATATGATCTGGTGAGCCGAAGGCCCGATAACATTTCCGATTCAAGACACCAACATCGTTTCGGCTTTAATGAAATAGCGGAGTAAAATATAAAAGTATAACCTCTTAAGGATAAGTCGATGAAGGCTATATTATATTATCGGCGATTTGAATTTCAATTGCTGTTTTTGTTGAAGCCTCGTTTCGCTTGATATGTCTGAAGGATATGTCTTAACCCTTTACCGAACGCCAAAATTTCGACTGTCGCAAATTGAAAGAGTTTGCAGACGACATTTCAAAATGTGGTGGAATTGAAAAATAATCTGCTGATAGGGAAGAAAACATTGTGGGAAAAAGAAGAAATTGCTCGTTAAGAGCAATTTCTCCTTTTCCCACAATGTTTTCGAGAGGTTGTCTGCAACAAACTGGTCAAATGTCTTTATTGTTTTGTAATGGGTTTAAGCGGTTCCAAACAAAATCCGCTCTTCGTCAGACGACAAAGTATTATCAGCCCTCCTCTAATTTAAGGGTTACATCTTCAGAGGCTCCTTCATAATACACGAACCTTTTCTAAAATCGTTTAATAGCCGTTTCATATTGGGAATGGAGGACAGACGGTAAGACATTAAGTGTTGAGACATAGACCGAAAATAAGATTATTTTAACAATGTATTGATCCATAGCGCTACCGAGCTACGATACATAACGTCAGATAAAGAAGTTAACAACAGCGCATGACTGATGTAAAACCGTGCGAGGTCACCATGAAATGACATTTGACAATAGCGTTTATAGTATGTAGTAAAATTAATGTTCCTTTTATGTTTCTGAGTGAAACGACCATCAAATTTTATAAAAAAGGAAGCATTTCGTTGTGATTCGAGAAAGATGGCTCAATTTTACCGTCAGTTCAAATCCTACGTACATAAGACTTTAAAAACTACTTTGTAAAAAGGGGAAAATGGCCCAATGGAACATATCTTTCTCTATTCGTTATCAGAAAGGGAAGACAAACGTTCTTGCTTCATATGTATCACCCGTGGTTGCTTTCAAATAGGACTAGTTCAAAAAGATTATAAGAAAGAGTTTATTTAATTATTAACTTCATAGCCATATTTTCCTTTACAGACAGCTGGTTAAATGGTGTGCTTTTGTTTTCGTCATATTGTGTTTGTCTTTCTCTGACTTAAAGTATTTAATGGGAACCAAAACTATCGCCACGTTTACAATAAGCTTGTCATCAAAAGATAGCGTATATAAATGTTTATATGGAGAGCTTAACATAGTATAACATATGACCATCATAAGAGATTCAACCGTTACCGGAAGGTGTCTCGATGTTGGCAATGTCTAATATTCTATTAAAAGACTTGTCGTCTTTTTATATGCGCTTTTTGCTCGATTAAATAACCGAAGCCTTTCGTCAACGGATAAAAGATTAATAAGGGAATTTTCCACTCGAATACTGGGGGGTCTAATTTAACATTTCAAAGATTCGTTCAGAAGAACACCCACTTCCGCCCAGTGCTAGGGGTTGCCTTAACCCTTATATATTGGGTAATCTCTAAAAATAGAATATTCTGTCGCCTACTGTCCAACATCTTAAATGTATTATTATCTTTGAGGATGAAAGATACTCAGAATAGTAAACAGGCTTCATCACAGACCAGTCGTCATTTTACTTGGCGGCAAGCATTGATCCAACCTGTTTGCATAGCATGAAATCGGTGCCAGCACTATAAAGGTTAAAGGCGCTTTTAACAGATGAGACACTTTTCATGTCAGATTAAAAAACGTTGAAACTATGCAATTTTCGAAGTATTGTATAAGATACAATTGAAAGAAGTTGTTGAAAGCATAGTTAATTCGGGGAGCGTCAATATATAAAAGCATATACAGTCTATATGTTGTAGATCTGAAACCCGTTGTAATGATTTTGAATATAAATGCAAACAAATTCACTGTGTGCGGGCTCTCAAAACTCTAATACAATGCAATTTTGATTCCAATGGCTGTTCTCGAATGAGTATCATACAACAATGTTGCTGTGTTCAGTTTGGAAAAATTATAAAACGAATAAGAAATATTACTTAGAAAAATTGATCACATCCGTTAACAAGCACGTATAAGAAAACACAACAATAAGGAGAAAATGCGTAATTTAGCATTTTTTTAATTTTAATATTCTCTTTAAAATGATGCATCAAATACAAAATTGTAATCAACGTATTTCTCTGCTTTTCAAACAGAATGTTTGGGGTAAAAGGTCAATGTGGCTGCAAATTGTTTCATAATTTGAATATTCATCGAATTATTTCGCTTGTTTTGTAGAGAATGAGATGGAAATTCGCGACAATGAAGTTCTTCATAGAATTATAGACCGCCGGAAGAGAAATAGAGTGTTTGCACTCTATAGTGTCTGCAGTGTTTACTCAGCAATTTAACCCTTTCTTCTTAACAAACTCGGTTATACCCCTATTCTACCATTTATACTGAGGAAGAATATCAAGCAACCTTTTTTTAAAAATCATAAATGAAATAGAGAAAAAGAAATGATTCGTCTTTAGAAACCAATATTATAAAAGGATGAATCGCTCCTATTGAGAAAAATATACGTTTGTCACATTTAGTAATTAATATGGGGTTTTACTTTGCTTCAACATCACTTCAGTACTGTTCCGATGTCCGGCTCTAAATGATAGAGGAAGACTCCATTCTAAACTGCGCATAAGGTCTGGCCAGGCTAGGAAGAACCATCGACACTCTGTAAGTCTGTCGGGAGATTACCTCTCATGAACCGTTTAAAATACAATAGTTTCTACCAATTATCAAATGTATTTCTATATCTTGATTTTTCTTTCTTCTGTTGAATACAAAGTGGAAAAATAATATGGGGGGATTTGAGGTTCATGAGGTAGATTCTCTCGTAAACGTTAATTACCACATTACACATTACCAGCTAACGCCACATATTGCGTCAGGCGACTTTCAAAAAGCATTGTGGCAAAAGGAGAAATTGCTTGTTACAAGCAATTTCTCAGTTTACCACATTGCTTTTTTCAATTGATTAAAGACATACTTGTGCTCATTTACACTGAAATTGTGAAAGTTCTAGAATATTTGAAAATTAACTCAATAGTACTTTCAATTCCCTTTTACAGAGGATATTAGACTGCAACACGTTCAAATGATACTTTTAAAAGAGTGAATACGATAAGGTTTGTTTACAATTAGCGATAAAACCAGGTCAGACGAGAAACTTTAAGAACCATTAAAACTCAAGAAATTTGCCAATTTGAATCTTGTGTTATTAATCTTGGAAAAAATGACATTATCTATATGTGTTTCATGTGTTTTTACTAACCAGGTGATCGCCAAAAATTTAATACTCCTTGCTATTTCAGATATAATTCGAATGTAAACAATAAAGTTAAATTGGTGGGCACCAAATTAGTGAAAATAGCACTTTAAAAATAGATAATAAGTAGTACAATCGTTATATTGTCGTGATCTGGTGGTTTTTCGCTATGGTTCAACATATTCTATCGTAATGCATAACTCATATTACCCAGTTTTGCAGTTTTTCTAAAACGTAGTTCAAAAGTTCAAACATAGTTCTCTAAAGAACCTTTAGATTAGATTTAGATTTACAGCTTCCCAACACCGTTTATAGACTTACAGATTAGATATGGATAATGTGTACAGCAGGTATTGCAAACCGTTTGAACGGTTTTATTTCGTAAACAACGAGGTAAACAGAACAACAGGTGTTGTTCTTTTTATACCATCATCACGTGGGTCTTCGTTGAACTGCCTTTGTCACTTTACTTTAGCAAAGTGCATTAGAAGTAATTCCTGTCTTTATTCATAAACTGACCTACCCATAGAAGACCTGATAAGCGCAAAAGCCCACTTCAAAAGTACACTTTACATTATCTAATGAAATCAAGAGGTTCCAGCAATCAAGAGGAAAAATTGTAAACGGTTTTGGGTTATTGTCAATAATTGTTAAAACCAATTTTAAACGTTTACTACTCCCAAACCAAACATCTCTTAGATATTTCCCTTACGGTTAAAGGGTTATGAACATTTTATAAACGTAGATGAAAACTCACGAATCTTTGTGAGGCATGAGGATGTTTCACTTGTTATAAAGTTTGGGTGATTTTTTAATCAAATATGAACGATCTCTGAAAAAAAGTAAAACTTTGGATGTAGTTTTTCTTTTCTCTTGACAAAGTTCTTGAGCGCCTTAGAGCAAAAGTTTAAGGAACCCTTTGAGAATAATTTTTTTAAGTGACCGAGAGAAATCTGTCGAAGTTTATATATTTTGTTTAACGAAATCAGAAATGAATAACAAGTTAAAATGAATGAAAAGCTCTTCTGTTAATCCATGTCTTTGTTGAAATGTTTGTTACAAAAAATTGCTAAATAACATGTAATATTTATAATGCAATACCTATTATGTATATATGTATGAAATACGTCGAAAACTTAGATATAAAGGAAGTTAGAACTCGTACAAACAATCTTTCCTAACTCGACAACAACTTCTTAAGCCAATGTCTCAAACCTAACGAGTGTTCCAAGAACTATGTTTATGAGATAAGCGTTCAATAGTTGCCCTTTCTAAGTAATTATAGGCTGTCTTTAAGGATCGTGATCGTGAGATTGTAAAGAAGCCGGGGCAGGACTAGATATTCTTATCATATCCACATGAAGTATCTCCAAAATATCGCCGACTATAATCACATTACCACATAACGTCACATTTTTGGTATTGCAGCAGGCGACTTTCAAAACGCCTTCTGGAAAAAAGCAGAAATTGCTTGTTGTCCTTTGATGAGAGACTTTCTGTCTGGGAGATAAAGAGTTTATTAACTGCATGTTCAAACTTTTGTCTGTAGGTGAATAAAGAGAACTTAATATAAATGTTAGTCGTAGATATCACAAATAGTTTTAAAGGCATGCTTTCTGACATAAACCTACAAAAGCAAGTTCATTTACCTATTATTCACACCAATGAAAGTATAATCTGTCTTAAACTGTATCTTAAACCCTTATAGTGCTGGAACCGACTTCATGCTTATGCAAACAGGTTATATCCGGACCAGCCGCCAGGTAAATTGGCGGCTGGCGTGTTATATAACATGTTTGGTACTCTGTGTATCTTTCTTCATCGAAATTAAGCAGACATTTAAGATTTTGGAAAAAGGTCACCATCTAAATATATTTTTAGAAATTGACCGGCATTCCAGAGTTTTACTCCCTGTGTTAAATTGTGACTTGTCCAAATTCAAATTAGCAACATATGACAAAAATAGCAATAATCTATATTTCCTCTATGGTTATAGTAAACTTTATGTTCTAAATTGCTCATCGGAAGCAATTAACCCATTTTTCAAAGCAGTTTCTAGATACTTAATCACGTTTGTGTCAGGTAGGTTTTATGTAGTCTGGTATAAGAGCGACGATATGGGTTAACACAATTGGATTTGTCTTGATAGGTTGTTTTTACCTCTATTGTTTTACATTGACTATGAAGGAAGCTTGAAGCTTGTTCAAAGTCACCCTCGATGACTGCTTCCTTGATAATGAACTGATACAGTACTCACGCCGATTTGCACCACTGTCGCCCACGTCGACCCCCTATGCTAACATTACAATGATAAATCTTATTTCTAGAACACAATAGTGCCCGATGAATTTGGGACAAAGTATTTTCAACATCGAGAGGAATCCATTGCGATAAAAGCAGAAATGACCTATATCCAGCTATTAATTCATGTATCATTGATTCTGAAGTCGTCCTCTATAGGCAGTCAAACGCTTGGAAATTGGGCAAAACGCCAAATGTGTTTCCACTTAATACTGAGCAAACTCTTTAGATTGAATTCGTGAATTGCTACAATACCATGTCCATTTCTCTTTAGATGTATCTATAAATATCAGTAAAATACAGATCATTCACATATATCCATCCCGACCTACTTTTTCTGTGCGCATGAAAACATCATGAGCTGCTAGCCCAGGACCAATCAGAACTATTCAGCCGATTCCGTTTTGCGATCTGATTGGCTGTTTGCAACGTCATAACGAGGCATCGCGTGTACGAGAACGATTAAGCTCACTCATAATAACAAACGTATGATGAGACACTAGCCATTAAGGCCGGAAAGGGATACTTTCTGTCCGCTGAATTAAAACACGAGCAACGTTTTGATGGATTTATCATTAGGAACGCAATATGATAGCCTTGTAATAACATAACATCTTCGGAATCGAAATTACAAATGTTTCAATTAGATATGAGCAATTCCATTAGATGATTGATTGGTTATTTCTCTACTCCCTTCATTACATGGTTTTGGTTGGCATTCAATCGTCAAATTGACTGAAGTCAAGTAGAAGCAGCGACGCGTGAAAACGTGATCAGACCGAGAATAAAGCCCAACATAAATTCTGGTTCGAGATTATTATTATTTAACAAATCTCAAACATGAATAATAGGATCCAATTTCTCAAGATTAACAAGTAAAAATGTAGCATGAAGTATTGTTACGGATGAGGCATTGCGAAAAGCTCAGATGGACTCCCATGTCGGTTCGATTACAGAGCGCGAACCCCGACTCGACACGCTCTATATTTCGGGGCGGTTTGTGTAATGGAATCAATGAGTCATGATATTCAGTTAATCTTATTTTAAGCGACCACCCTTAAACACTACATAAAAGGTTCTTTTAGTCTGATGCTATCTTAATCCATGACGCAAGACTTTCAAATCTCTTAATTAATATTCTGAATGACTGGCGTCCTGTATTGGCACTTATGCTGCTGGAACAAATTTCATGCTTATGCAAACAGATTAGATCTAGGTCAGCTACCAGGTTAATTGGCGACTGGTCTGTGATCTAAATTGCTTGCTACTTTAAGTATCTAGCCTCAATAAAATTAAGCTTATATTTAAGGTTTGGTAAGCAGACGACACACAAATGTATTTTTAGAAAATTAACCAGCATTCTAAGGGTTAAGTCGTTCATTTCAATATTCGACACGATTCTGTCTCCTATTGATATGGTCGCATAAAACAAGAATTAATCTAGTTGTTTGTCTCTGTTCTCTCAATTTCACCACTGTTCATTTATGTATTACGGGAAACTGTTTCTGGTTTAAGAAATAATAGTGTTGTCAAAGAAATCGTATTAACTCATAGTATCTTTGTCCATAGTTCAATAGACTATTTCCCGGTATTCCTTCTTGTAATTGTCTATACCCAACAATAAATATACGACAAAAAATTCAGATCATCATATCAATTGGTACAGCCAAAACGAGCACCAATCCGTACCTTAGTAAATTTCACATTTATATATAGTGAGGAACGAACGATAACACTGCAATGGGATTTGAACGACCATGTTCGATGGTAAGAAGCATCGAGAACCAAATGGCGGTTAACTTGTTTGTTTCTGAATAGTAAAAGACTTTTGGTGTATTTTAACAGAAAACAATTTTCCAATGTATGAGAATTGTTCATGTACCCTTAATAAATTAACCTTCCTTTGCCCAAACAGATTGTCACAGGGGCAATGGTTGGAGTTCTCGCATTCCCCGCCAGAAATGAGGAAGACAATGGATACTTTATCATGGTGTCTCATTGCTTATTTATAAGGTGTCGTTCTAAAGTGTGTACAGACTTATCGCTTTTCGTTTATCGTTTTTCACACAGTTGAAGTTTCTCAATTTATGCGTTTCACGAGATACCCCTTCCTTAGATTCAATGATCCCCAGCTAAGATAAGCCGATTTGACTACGATTATATCAAGCACACATAAATGTGTATGTATTAAGCTGAAACAATGCTAAAAGACCTCAGGTTGAATGTACGTTAGTGATGCTTTAAAGCCTTAGAATGCGTGGTAAGTTTCTAAAAATAGACTTTTGTGTCGTCTGCTTTCCAAAACCTTAAATATCTGCTTGGTTCTAATGAGGAGATACTCAGAATAGCAAACAGATTAGATCACAGGCAAGTCGCCTGTTTGTATAAGCATGAATTCGGTCCCAGCACTATAGGGGTTAATCTGTGTTTAGATTATTTAAGAACTTGAATAATTGAAAGAGAAGCCAATATTAGAGTTGTCGATTTACCATATTTGCATAGATCAAGTGACTTTTTTTCCAAAATCAAAACGGACAACGCATTGTGCTAAATGTTACTCTTTTTGTCTTGGTTGCAAACGCGTGAAGAAAAAATATAAATACAAATATGGTCAATATACGTACAAAGGATCATGGCTGCAAAATACAGGCAGAACATTATAACAATAACTTTGTTGTTTACCAAATACTAAACCCCCGCTGCTAAATTAAGCCTCTTTTCCCCCGTTTAAACCATATTTAGGCACGTGATAATTACGGTGTCTCCTTGAAAAACACAAGACGTGTAATTAGATGTGATCCAAGAAACGTTCATTATGGTGTCGGCTCTATAACATAGGCGACCCCAGGGCCACGGTTACAAATAGCCTGTATTAACCCTTAGAATGCTGGGTAATTTTATAAAAATAGCTTTTTTCGTCGTCTGCTTTCAAAAACCTTAAATACCTGCTTATTTTGATGAGGAAAGTTGCCAAGAGTTGCAAACAGTTTAGATCACAGTCCAGCCGCCAATTTACTTGGCGGCTGGACTGTGATCTAACCTGTTTGCGTAGGTATGAAGTCGGTTCCAGCACTATAATGGTTAGGAGAGAGGCACTTTTTCGGTTGTTCAGGTGAAACTCGTACATGTACTAGGAGGACAACTTTTTAGGTTGATGGTTGAAGTTATACATTGTACATGCATATGTATAGTCCTAACTTTATAATGTTTTCCCAATCTTCTTCACAAATGTAATTAGCTAATTCTATGTAAAGTGTTAGCGATTGTTTTGTATATTGACCTTGTAATAACCTGAACCATGCTAAGCAATAGTTTAGTATCGATGGTAGTAGAGAAGACTACAGAAAAAAGGTTGTTTAATACGTGTGAGCTGAAGAGCACTAAGGCCTTTCGTAACAATCAAGTATATATCTTTTAACATCAATAAAAGGTCAGCCATTTTCAATGCTCATTGATTTATTCAATTTGCTCTTGCATTGTATTTTGTGACGTGGGTTTGGGTCTGTAAGTGGTCGGTGAATGGATCAAGATAGAACAATACAATGCTGAAATGCAGTGTTCGTGCAAATCGAACCAGTAAACATGGCAAAGTAAGCGCTTTCTTTCAATGCTTTAGAAAACAACACCAAACTGCAACCTTGGCTGTGTTAAATCATGAGTACTTGTAAAGGCTTTGATAAGATTATGTATACTACATTTCATTATAAAGATAAGTGAGATGAACAGAATATTATACATGAATAATATCAAAATCATTTTTGTTAATCCGATGTTGATGGTACTCAATAGCAATGCCACGCCAAGACGTCTCCATTGATGTTAAATAGTATAGTGTTTAGAGAAGCATCAGGAATTTAGCCAGGAAAATTGGCTTCTAATTTAGAACTCTAAAAGAGTGCTCCCAAAATATGCAACTTGCAGCTTTATCTTAAATGTAAGCAAAAATTGTTTTCTCCGATGCAATAATTTGCTTGTTATATACATTGACATCTGATAAGCTAGGGTGATGGAATGTATATCAAAATATACTTCCACTTTCATTCAACAATCACTTATCTAAGCTCCGAACGATTTATTTTCACAACTCCATGAAGAAATTTAAGTTCCCCTTTTATGAAAAAATGATGTTACAGTAACAGGAAAAACCACTAAAACTAACAATTTTCATTGTTAGAAGAATTTATCATTTCTTTCAGATATCGTGAAATAGCAAAAGTAGTTCCGATACTGATCAGAACAGAGCAATTCTTTAGTCTCTCAGGTACAATATGTACAGCATGGGGTATAAATCCATTCAAACTTAGGGCCAAAGTTTCACGTAATGTGGTAGAGAAAAATATAAATACGCCTTTGAATCTTAAAATATTCAGGTATCAGAAAATGAAAAAGTAAAGCTTTTATAGCTCTTTTGTTCATGGAGCTATAATCAACCATCATTCGCCTCGATTCGCGAACCCAGCAAATCCGATATAACCTCGGAATCCATATTGTCCCAAGACAGATTAGGTTGTAAATTGAATGAATGCATCCCTAGTCTATTTGTATTGTGTAGTTTGGTAACAATTGAAATAGATAATTTCACGTTGTATTTTCAATATAGAAAAAACCTAGAATGCTTCATATGCAATGGTTTATTTTCAACACGTAGCCAAAGTATGTTTTATGCTGACAGAAAAAAAAATCTGGGACGGCTTTCTTTCATTTAAAGGCCAATTAAAGGAGATTAATGCTATATCAAACTATATTATTTGGTAAACTTTTGGACAGATTCAAATAGTTATTACCAGAAAACCCCACCAGTACAACTTAAATGTGAAAGTAAACCAGAAATAACCCAGATTAGTAAGTTTTATAATTCAGATTTCCTGATTCTTCACCTCTGACCTTGACAGTTGATACACACATTTTTGAACCGACCAATCAGAATTCGTTATTTTGAATAGGTAAACAAACAGGTTGTTGATAAACAAGATTGAATTGGAGACTACTATATTTCAAGCACAAAATAACTTATTTTAAATGAGTCTATTAAATAGGGTCTCAATGCATTCCTAAACTAATTCTCATGACTTTTATGAACATAATAAAATAACTAATATATTTTTTCAGTAATTGATTTGTACTCCGCTCCTGTGATGTGCCTTTAAAGACCCTGGTTCGCAAATGATGTAAAACAGATGAATTTAAATCCAATATAAAATACGAACATTCTTTCTAGCGGAGAGGAAAGACCCAGCAATTACCCACGGAAAAATGACGCGTTTCCTGTTGTGATGAGATACCGCTAAGACAGCCAGATAAGATAGCGACAAAAGCGAGGCTTTCTCCGAAAAGAATGTTTGTTTCATACAAAACCAAGGGCGACTACCCCTGTAGTACAAGTGCACTGGTGCTCATACTTTATTGTACAAAGTAACTACATATAACTATTGTCAATTGTCTTTAATTAATTAGAAACTTTACAGGATCGATTTATTGCTTTTGTTATTCAAGAGAGAATGAGATGGTACTTTCATCATTCGTATCCACGTTGAGTGTTAAGTTCAGATATCTACTATTTTACTGCATGTGTGTATCATAACAGAATGGAATTTATTCTTTATTTAGGTAAACTCACATTGATACAAGTACAGTTAAATACTTACTATCATCAGAAACCACAGTGACAAAAATAGACAACACTCTGCAGAACGGAATTTATTCTTTATTTAGGTAAACTCACATTGATACAAGTACAGTTAAATACTTACTATCATCAGAAACCACAGTGACAAAAATAGACAACACTCTGCACGAATGTTCCCCATTTGATCGGAATGGTTTCCAGTCGATTTGTGAAAGAAAAATATATGAATTAAAAAAAATGAATATATTTCTAACACTTCATGACTTTCATCTGTTGCTCATCAAACAACTTATCATTCTTATCTCCAACATGAAAGAATGTGTTAATTAAAATGAAGAAGAGAACGCAATCCAGAAGAATTCGTCTAAGTAAAGCCAAATCAATCGAGTTCCGTGTATATAGAGAAACTAATAGATCAGGTTGTTTATTCTGTGTTAGAACATGACAGGCCACCGAGTGTGGGCGTAAATATACACTGTGCTAAATGTGGACGGATTCTTGTCAATTTTAGGTATCTATAATACAGACAGAATGGTGGTGTCTTTTAGTTTAAACATATTTATGTCGAGAAAGAACCACCATTATAAACATAAAATACAATTTAGTGAAGCGGATTGGAAGACAGTGGCTTGTATTCCATTCTTTGACGATGTCGTACCTGTTATTTAAAATAGAATGATGTTAAAGATTGTTTAAAATTAATGTGATAAGATGTAGAAATAAAGTTTATTTGAGAAAGATGATTAAAATGATAATCAAAATGACATCTAAGCATTTGTATGAGCGGGAAAAAGGTGTCGTTGATCCATTTTTATGCAGCATCTAATAAACATTCATTGATGTTTCTTTATAGTTTATGATAACAGAACATGTCAGTAGTAAAGGAGGCCAGACTGGAAGTTTGCAAACATACCGTCTGGCCTCCTTTATTTTTCATGCTGTTGTAAAAGTCTGTTTAACTCTCAATTCAACATCTATACCAGACTGGCCTCTTTTACTTCTCATGCTGTTGTAAAATATGTTTAACGCTTCATTTTACCTTTTTAACAGACTGGTCTGCTTTACTTTGCATGCTGTAGTAAAAGTATATTTAACGTTCAATTTTACGTCTATCCCAGACTGGCCTGTTATACTATTCATGCTGTTGTAAACGTTCGTTTAACGCTCAAGTTTACTTCTCTCCTAGATTGGCCTCATTTTCTACTTATGCTGTTGTAAAAGATTGCTAAACTTGATGGCTGGCCTGGATCTTTCCTTTCTGTATAAGCATTAAGTCGGTTCAAGCACTATAATGGTTAAGTGTATGAAAAGCCTTACAAGTTATTTCGCATTTTTATTATTCAATTGTCTGGTGCATTACTAACAAATAACCAGTTGGAAGCGGCAACTCACGCAAACAATGTGGTTACAGGGGACAGCTTTCAGCGAGTTTGTTCAACATTGCACAACGATTCCTATCTTTAAACTGCTTGCTCACTGAGGAAAATTTTAGATAAACCTAAATTTCTTTAAAACTGTTCACCAGCAAGTACTATTGTATGAAACGCACTGACTTCTATCGATTGGAACTAAGATAAGTTCGTTCTTAAGTTTCTAAAACTGTTTACAGTGAATTGATATGTACTTTCATCCCAAAGCTTTGCAACAGTTAGGGACCTATCGCATATGAATGTCGTACCTCAACATATTGAAGCTTCCTATTTGAATATACTATCAAGCTACGTTTAATTATATAACATACATGAATACAAAAAGACACTATTGTTTTAACGGCATTTTTATTACCTTTACGTCTTTTTATCAGTAAACAAGCAACGTTAACTGATAAAGTAATACGGGTATGAATTACTCAGACATGCATTCTATGCATTTATAAAAAGAGTCTGACTTGAAGAGCATTTAAAAGTTTTATAACTAAAGGGCACTGCGTTCGCACACTGCTTCTTTAATGAAGTTCAGAATTAAACAGACACTGGGAGACCACTGTGCGATCTTTCATAGATATCAATTTCCACGTTGATTGATATACATCTCAAGGGATAAAACCTCCCACGGTAGTTTGTATAGCTGATCAGTCATGTAATAGAAACATGGTTTTCTTCTTAATACATTTTATCTGGTTGAAATAGAGTTATACACTATAAAGTTGGCATTGAATCAGTGTGTTGTATGTCGTACATTCACAACAAGTGAACTTATGATCGGGCGCCTGTCTCACAAATATCAATAGGAAAAGGATACCACAGAAAAGTGTTAACTTAGACGTGAATGAGGAATGATTCATAATTGTGAAATATGTATCGTACTTTTAAACGAATTCCTTTTTTCATTCGCAAAAACAAAGTTACGTTTGAGATTCAAGTGTAACGATAATCATGCAACTGTAGTCGTAGAGAATCTTTGTCGGACAGACCCTTTACCGCAAGAGCCCAACATTAATAAGGAGTTAAAAACTGGTCTAATGTAAAAAGAGCTGCCAACACCGATTATATAGTTTAAAAGTAAATGAGTTCTTTGTTATGTTTGGTTAAAGCCACTATGATAGAAGAATTAAATGATATCAACGTTTTAAGCGACGTGTAAAGAGTCTTTTTCTGCTGCCATGGTATCAGATAAGAACCAACAAAGAGATTTATCCTGTCAACAGGGCAACTTACAGACCGATAACAGAGTGCCGTATAACATTTTTGATATCCGTCAATATAATTCATGATCACTGCGCACATGTCAGTATTGATTCTCTGTTTTGTCTTCATTCTTTCGTGTTTTATTTTCATGTTTTGTTTGTATATTTGATTCCATACAGGTAACAGGATGACAAGAATGGATGGTTGGTGCCTTTGAATAGGAAACGTTGTCAGGCTCGGCTTCGGATAATATTCCTTCGCCTTGCCCGATTACAGTTCCAATTTACGATGCCAATAGTCTATTCTCTATATCTTCTGTAAATGATGTTATTCAGAAATATCTTAATTAACTGACCATGATAGTCGGTCAATGTCGTTTTTATTTGATGGAATATTGAACCAAAATCACCCAGCCGGGAAAAGTTCCGTGCTGCAAACTTATCCAAAAGTCGTCTGTATTTGAAAAAAAGCGAAACATCTTAAGTGATGTCTTATCCGAAATGCCGTCTGTATGGACAATGCATTTCGACTACCAAACACAGAAGAAACGAAAAAATGATATGTATTTAACGATAAATGTTTTTTCTTCAAACGCAAACACCACCATTCGTGATCAAACGAGGAAGAACCTTAACAAGTGAATTACGATATGTTTTCCCTCCTTTTCAGAGAAAAAGCGAGCGACCGTCAGCGACAAACAACGGGGCCGTACTAACGTAATTTAGTCCTCGCTTGGAATCCACAGGCGTGAAATCATTTGATTTGTTATATGCCAACTCTAACAAGCATTTCGTGTACGGTTTGTCAAGGGAAGAAAAGAACGGCTTTTAGACTGTCTCACAACTTCCGGTTACTTAACTGATGTTGGCCAGCTTCATTCTTATCAAGGACGAAATTTCTCTCTCCCTCTCCCAAGTGTTCATTCTTCCTTTCCGCCCAATATATTAAGGGGGATTTAGGAAATTAAACGGGAAAGAACGGGGAACGAATCGAATTTGGCGATTTATTCCCGTTCTCCCTCCCAGAACTAGGAGGCATGGCGTTGTTCCCCCTATATCGACTCGCTAGATCAGTGGATGAGAATGAACTGACAAAATGTATTGATATCCAGTCCCGCGTAGAGTTTCAGACCGAAAAGGAATCTGAATTTCTCGATTAAAAGGAAAGCGAAGGGATATTCCGTTTTCGGTATATTGGACTTTGTATTTGCAGAATGGATTCTATCAGGGCACAAGCAAGCTGAGAGGCAGCAGGAAGGAAACAGTTCATAGCCGTTTCACAAACCGTGCGGTTAAGATTTCCATCTTTTAGAGTGCGTGTGAGCTGTTTACATCAATTCTTCTCGCGGAAAGAATTCCAATCGGAGTGTATTTTTAACAACCGGCATATTCCAACCACCGTGACATTATAAAGCAACGCGTATCAAGAATTGATCTATTGTATTGTATAGTTTTGCTGCGTTTTTATCGGTTGTTAAACGCACTGTGATACGTTTTCCCCCCATATTATATAGGCGGCCAGTCGTCGTGAGGTTATATACTAAATACCGAACACTATTGACTGGGATATTGGAATAAAACGGGACGTACAATATAAGGGAGGGTTGTGTAATTAAATAGATAGAGAAAGGCAGACGCTGATGAATGCTTCATGGATATTGGACTTTGTGGACCCGTAGACGGCAGTGTTATGGTGCGAGATAGATAGCACTGATTTATTCCCGCTCTTTCTGTTCTGTTCTTCAATCGGAGCCTTTTGACGTATTTCGGTCTCTTTTAATAATAAACAACGCTGCTACCTTGCACTGCATCGTTTAAATTTAGTTCATCGTATTAAATAGGTAACATGCTTTATAATTGGATAATTGTTTTGATATGTGCGTGAAAGTCGGTTTCGTTAAAGTCTTCGAAAGGATTTATTAAAGGTGCTATTTATTGTAAATAACTTCCATAATGTTTAATTTAATTCCTAACATACAATGGAATGGATTTACTCATGTTCTATACCTACACTTGTGTATATTGACGTACCCGGTGCTTGTGAAGGGGAGTAACCTAACATCAGCGGTAATTGCGCCCATGTCCGCCTCTATCGACGGTTACGTCATGCTGGGGGGCCTGTTTCCGGTACACGAGAGAGGGGATGGGGACACGCCCTGTGGGAGAATCAACGTGGACCGGGGTATACAGCGAGTAGAGGCGATGCTCTACACGATAGACCGCATCAACCGTGACAACTCCATCTTACCCAACATCAAACTCGGCGCTACCATCTTCGACACGTGTGCCCGAGGAACGTATGCCCTGGAACAATCCCTGGAGTACATCCGAGCCTCGTTCTCATCTCTCGACTCGTCCGAGTTCGTGTGCGACGACGGTTCCAAAGCCCACGCCAAGTTCGAGCCTAAGACCGTCGCAGGGGTGATCGGTGGGTCCTACAGCTCCGTGTCTATTCAAGTGGCCAACCTCTTGAGGCTGTTCAAGATTCCCCAGATTAGTTACGCGTCGACGAGCGCCCAGTTAAGCTACAAAGATCGGTACGAGTATTTCGTGCGGACGGTCCCTCCTGATAGATTCCAGGCGTTCGCTATGGTAGACATCGTACAGCACTTTAACTGGACCTACGTATCCACGGTGGCGTCGGAGGGGGAGTACGGAGTCTCCGGGATCGAGTACTTCCAGCGGGAGGCTCGAGCCCGCAACATCTGTCTCGCCGAGACGCAGAAGGTCTCCTCGAACCCGTCGGCGCAGGAATTCGATGACATCGTGGACAAGCTGATACGCAAGAATAACGCCAAGGTTGTGATTCTGTTCTTACGCGAAGAAGACGCTAAGGGGCTACTGAATGCAGCGACGCGTAAGAAGGTCCAGGGCAAGTTTACCTGGATCGCAGCAGACGGCTGGGGCACGCAGACCTCGCCCGTAAAGGACAACGATTTGGCTGCGGAAGGTGCGCTGACAATCATACTACAGGCAAATGTTATACCCGAGTTTGATGACTACTTCATGAACTTGAAGCCGCGCAACAACAGCCGGAACCCCTGGTTCGATGAGTACTGGGAGAATATACACAATTGTAAGTGGCCCAGTATGGATAAACCAATCACTGATGAGAACGTCGTCATGTGCCTTGGTGACGAGAACCTCTCGGCGTCCAAGTACCGCCAGGAGTCCAAGGTTCAATTCATCTACGACGCCGTGTTAGCCATTGCTCACTCTATAGACAACATGCGGCGTGACTTGTGCAAAGACGAGAGTAAACCGTGTGAATTCTTGAAGAACATTAATGGAGAGGAGCTCTTAAAGACGTATATTCTCAACACCACGTTTGATGGTAAGTCTGGCATTTAATCATATTCTTTTTCTTTGTATCAAGGGTCGAGCTAAATGGGGCCCATGTGGGTGATATCTAAGCTGGCCCATATGGGCTTACCATATCATCCCATTATGCGTGATTAGAATGTGGATGTCATATTCCACCTCAAAAACACAAATCCTAAATTATGGGCACTCATTAGAATCGTCTCGACGAGACGATTCGAATGAGGTCACACAATAAAGGGTTTAGAACTAAAATGAAATTGTTAGCGATAAACACGTTCCTCTCATTCCGATTTTGATACAGACACTTTTATACAAATGTACCATTTCTAAGAACGCCAGACGTTGTGTCGTGTTCAATCAAAATATGGAGAAATAATGGAAGCCATGCGGAATGAAGCTTTGCGCATGACCTGCGACTTTTATTATCCAGAATATTACCAAGGACACCCTGACACATTTACCAAACCCTGCTTATGTCAACTTAGATTTCTATGATAGTTCATGGGAATGCAAAAAAAACCCTCCGTATTCGTATATGTGACTGGTACGCCTAGGTTACAAGTTTGACAACTGTGTTTCGGGTGCTTTAATTGGATACACTATGATATTCCGCCATGCTGTCGATACTGACACAAACCTGGCTTTATATGTTTAATGCGTCATGTCTGATCAGGCAGTTTTTATGGATTTATATAGATTTTCGGCAAAAATGGTTTTATTGCCAAACGGGTTGTAACAAAGCATTGTAGAGTTAAGAGTTGACCAGTCATGTCTGATCCAAACTAGCAATTCTGTATAACATTGTAGAACAACAAGGCAATTCCATGAGAATTTGAATGAAAAATGACCACGCAACCTTTTCAAATTTTCTTTATGTCACATGCTTTTTTTGTAAAAGATTTTTATTTATTTGTTTATGTTTTACCATTATTGTCTGCGAGTGCATTCAATACAACCAGTTAAAGTTTTCCTCGTCAAGGAATGGATAAAAACACATACAACGCAAGGTTCCTATCAGTGACTTATTGCCGTGTGAATCAAGATGTTATCCTGGTTCTCTGAACCAAAAATGATGGACCAAACTAAATACATCTAAGGCAAAATGTGAACCAATCAGATGATATATCAATTAAGTTTAGTCCCATTTTATACTTCATAGAAATGTTTTGACTCAAGAAATATGTAAGCGACTGGTCGTAGACTCAATAGGTATGTAGAGATTGATGGTACAGGCTCTTCGAGTGTGACCATTGGAAGGTATATACAGGTTGCATAGCGGAATAAAGTGTCGAATATTTGGAACAGCTTTCCTCTGTTCTACCTTACCTATTTACGTCATCATACATCACATATACGCATCACATACAGCTGTTGATATAAACCAATGTGTTAAAAAGATTAATTGTTCATGATAGTTATCACCACGGATGGTAAAATAATTTGTCCATATTTCTCAGGTTGCCCAGAAGTCTTCACGGACAAGCGACTTTTAACTGAAATTTAATAAATAAATGCCATTCCAGGACAAGGAAATCAGGATGATTTCGCTACCCCGGATCACACGATATTACGCACATAAAATGATTTTTTTTTCATATTTTTGATGTCAGCAGTTTCAATAAGGACTTGTCCTAAATTCCATGGAGAGGAGAATGTGTAAAA
Organism: Cerastoderma edule; assembly: GCA_947846245.1. Taxonomy (NCBI): domain Eukaryota; kingdom Metazoa; phylum Mollusca; class Bivalvia; order Cardiida; family Cardiidae; genus Cerastoderma; species Cerastoderma edule. Next base: position 22,142,147 of record OX401413.1, on the reverse strand, counting down.
ATCCCTTCTAAAACGGTATCGGGCCATAAGTTATGACAGGTGCAATCTGTGATTGCCCTATGTACAACTGTAGATAATATAGGCTTACCACAGAGGCTTACCTCTTGCTGTTTCAATGGAGAATAATTGAATCTTGTACTTCGTTAAATCTCCTTGTTAATAGATGGGGAATATGAAAGTAATGATGAAATCTCTTTGAAACAATGCAATTGTTGTATTGCTGCAAAATATGTAAGGATAAATAAATTCGTATTTCAAAGTAAACTTAGAATTTGTCAACATATTCGACTATTTGAGCCAGTACGCTCAAAAAGATGAGAAAGGACGCTCGGGTAATGCTCGCTGACGAGGGACTTTTCCGATTACAAAGAAAACGGTAATTAGGTAGAACACATTATAATTTTTTGGACAAAAGAGGTAATTGCTCATCATAAGCAAGTTCTCCTTTTCTCAGAACGGTTTACACGCTATCTTGTCTACTACAAATGGGTTTACAACTGTTTAATAAGAAAGATATGAAGGTTAGATAAAGGACAGGGAGACGATATGATAGATAAATCAAACAGTTATCTTCTCCTGTTTCTTTGAAGTTGCTGTTCGACCGCGATCATGCCTACGAACAGCTGTAAATTTATAATGAAGCTATTTAACCATAACCAAACGGTAACGGAGGTTAACGAGATTGTATTTCATTGCTTTTAAGATCGTTGATCAAAATTGAAACAAAAAACGAGCATTACCATAATTCCACTCAGTACTTTTAATTTTAGTTTTATGAATAATTTCCCTTTTTCCTCACAGAAGAAATTAGCGATTTACAGTCTCTTGAATGGAATGTTAAATGCATGTGTACTGATGTGCCTATGGACTTAAGTATCAATAAAGTATCTTTTCCCTCTCAGGTGGCCGGGTCATGTGACCGATGTTTACGATCTCATATCCGAACAAGTAGGCCGCGCCTAGGTGTCTTTGCTTTTTTCACATATTTTCGCAAAAGATAGCCACATTGTGTACCCCACCCCGTATTAGTTGACTATTAACTTTCCGGTTCTGGCGGTTTATGGCTACCCATGTTGTATAACGGGGTTATGTCTTACACTCGGCAGAGAAATTGCAGTCGAAGGCCGACTGGTCCGGACATGCGCGGTGCCCATCGACTGCGATTTCTCTGCCAATTGTTAGACGTAAAGGCGTTATAAAGCCAGGTTAATAGTGAAGCAAAACATTAGGATTTTATTGCAAATATATCCGCATCTCATAATGACAATCACCGTAAACAAAAAACAATATAATAAAAACAATGCAATACAATACAATTTATTTGAGTAAATGGGCATACGGCCAACAATACATATACATATTACACAATACAAATTAAATTCAGATGTATTAAGTATTCTTGAACATGGATCTTTGATCAGTACCATTCCCTAAGGAATAGAAAGGTATGAAATACGCATGCTTTTTAAGGGGAAATGGGCATTGATAATTAATCTGCGTTTATCAGTTTTGCGCAGTTGGGGGAATCTATATACTGCGGATCACTGCTTTGATTGATTGGCCAGGTTTTGCCTATGATTATCTGAACGCTGTCTTGTCGGGAATCAAATCTTTACAGAAGGTGGGTCCAAGATACCACTCTGTCACAGAGCAGCACCAATCGTAACTTCCGTGACCTGAGAGACCTGAGAAATACACTTCGTACATTGTATATTAGCGTATGGTTACACATTTTCTTTTCCTATGATCGTCCACGTTGAGAATTTCAATGTATATGGAGGTGTTGAACATCATTTAATATCATTATTTTGGTTTGTAACTCTTACGTAATATAGAAACCACAAGATATGCTATATGCTTGTTTCCTTAATTAAATTAAATGACAATTCAGATATAAAATTCAAGATCTATATTTCAAAACGAAAGTCATCTTGCAAGATGCAATAAAGCAATTTCCTTATCATATCAGAGATGTTTTCATTGGATATACCCAGCGCGGTCAGATTGGGAGCAGCGCTACCCACTAGCCAACACGCTTTTGTAGGGTCGAGTGTCTGCATCGTATTTGAGAGGTAACTTGTTCGATGCACCTGTGTGTGATACATTATGCAAAATAACATCATAAGAACAAAAGCAAAAAATAAAAAGCATGTTGAGGTGTACAAAAGGCAACACTTATTTCAATTTATTGATCGCAGCCTTATAACTACACCATTGTTGAAACCAAGATTAAACAAAAGAACTTATGCCGTACATCGTATTCACATACGCTTGTTTTATCGCACGAAAGCGGTTGGCAAGCGATAAGAAACAAAGAAGATATGCTGTAACCGTCCAAAAGTTATGATACTATCCGAGAAATGCCATTATATGTTAACAGAATCATTCGAACCTTTATTCCCCGACAACGATCTAAAAGCACATTTTACGAAAATCATTAAGATTGGCACTGATAGAACACGCATTTAACGATCTCTTCATTTGCATTTGGAAAACACAAAGTGATAAAATCCGCCGCCATAGCAATGTTTACACTGGGCCTTATACAGTTCTAACGCAAAGGCTAATGCATGGATATACATTTGGAGTTTCCTGTTAACATCTTATAAATTTATTTGCATTTAGTGATATCTTTTTATCACTTTAACCCATTAACCCATTACCAAACAGTAACGACATTTGACCAGTGTGTTGCAGACGACTCTAGAAAACATTGTGGATAAAGGAGAAATTGCTCTTAACTATTATTATAAGAAGATTATTTTTAGATGTCATCTTATTTTGAATTCTCGTCGGCAAACTCTTTCAATTTGGGACACTCGAAAATTTGGCGTTTGGTAAAGGGTTAAGTATTAACTGCTTTTGATTGCTAGATGATTTGAGAGGTTATTCAAACGATCGTATGTTGGATGGTGCATTTTATTCATTAACTGGAGGTGTAACATCCTTTTTAGCCTTTTACAACTGATCACTAATCGTAGTTCTTTTTGCAAATAACATTCGTAGTATTGCCCTTTTGTTGATTAACAATGTACAGTCAAACTTGTGTTAAGAGGCCAGCCTATGGAACTGAGAAAATTGGCTGTTTATGACAGGTTGACTGCTTAACACATGTTGATATAGACTATAAATCCAACTATGGGACTTTCTGTAGTGGTTGTTTAAGGCAGGCTGGCTTGCTTAACTCAAGTTGGACTGTATGTATATATGGAAAGTGCCTGACCGGACGCGACTGTATCATCCATGTAATCCTATTCAGATCAACTTTATACGTGAAAAGGTAATTGTTTCGTAGTATTTGAAACCATAAATGATGGACTTGGAATTCTATTGAAACTGAAACTTACTTTTGGTTTAACGTCAAAGATAAAGTTTACATTTGATTTGCAACCAGATGTTTATGTCAAGATCATGATACATGGGTACGTAGCAGTCAATCCTGTATCATCCCTAGCCTTGATATATATACGCCAGCTCAGCTCTTTACCATGTGTAAAGCTCAAGTGAAATGCGTCATTCATGTTTTGGAGCATTAAATACTTTTTTCATGTTGAGATATTGACTGTTTGCCAGAACAGCCTTTTCTGTAATGGTGTAAGATCGAATCGGATTCATTTATCATTAGTTGCTCGTCATTTATCAATTATTATCAGTTTCGTAAAGGGAAGAATTCCGTGTCAAAGTTATGAACTCTTGTCATCTTATATGTTTCTTTTATACTTTTGAACTTTCAATTTTGAACAACAATACCATACATTGATTTCCTGCATTTAAATAAACTCGACTTGTTACTAAATATTTCCTCTAATCATCGACGTTTGATCAACTAGTACCAAGGGTAATTCAGAACAGGAGAATCTATCCCGTCATGCAATATACCAATCAGCCATTAGATCATCATTCGTACCCAACCGGAAACGTACAATATTGACCCTCTTTTGGACATGAACGAGAACACGAGGATTGATGGTAATATCGTAGACAGTTACATGTCAAATGAGACTTCCTGCATGCGTGTACCTTTACTGGAAATCTGCTTCCCATTGTTAATCCCTGGACATTATCATTCTCTCTATCTCATTCCTACCTTCCCCTTTCCCACTTTTCTTTTTTATTTATTTCTCTCTGTGTCCCTATCCTTGTTAATGTTCTTTTATGTATACCATAATCCCCTCATTCCCGCTACCTTCTTTTTCTCCATCCCTTTTTCTCTCCATTCCCTCTTCCTTATTTTTCTCGATCCCATTTTTTCTCCATGCTCTCTCCCTTATTTTCCCAGATCCAATTTTCTCTCCATTCTCTCCTTTTTTTCTTTATCCCCTTTTTTCACTCCATTCCCGCTCCCTTCCTTTTTTCCTTTCATTTTTTCTCTCTATTCCCTTTACCTTTTTTTTCTTAGTCCTCTTTTGCTCCCCATTCCCTCTCCCTTATTCTTTATTCCATTTCTCTCTTTTTCTTTCTCTTTCTCGTTTATATAATCTCGTTATTCGTTCATACATTTCTCTCTTTTAATCGTAAACTATATTTGTAGCTTAAAATGTATCATGTTTACAAGCATTTGTGTTAACTACTCTGTAAGATAAAATTTCCGTTACATGTAGTCGAATCTCATTTTACACAAAGTGCAAGGAAAAGTAAAATGATGGAAAGATGTATCTCCAAAGTCAACGTGGATAGAAGTAATTTAGCAGATTATATCATCCGATATTCGAGAACATTGTGTCTGTTTGTTAATGGAAAAGACAAAAACTCCAGCTGAATTAAACGAATTTAATTTCAGTCACGAACGAAAAATGTCTGCACGACAATTAAATCCCATAGAAAGTAAATTCCTTGGAAACCGACTTTGCATTTTTGTTGTAGATAGTTGCAGATGCCGATGGTATTCAATTTTCTTTACTTTCTTAAGCCATTATCAAACGATAACGCCATTTGACCAGTTTGTTGGAGACGACTCCGGAAAACATTGTGGGAAAAGGAGAATTTGCTCTTACCGAGCAATTTCTCCTTTCCCCACAATGTTTTCTACCCTATCAGAAGATTATCTTCCAATTTCATTACATTTTGAAATTTCGTCTGCAAACTCTTACAGTTTAGAACATTTAAAATGTGGCGTTTGGTAAAGGGTTAATAAGAATGACACTCTACACGTAAGAAGATGTTGAATAGTCTACATGGTCGGGTAGATCTCAGGCCTTTTTCATAAAGATTCGGACGATAGATTTCCTCGTAAATGTAAACGATAAGAGGAAACTAGTTCCCCAGAAAAGCGTTTACTATTTACCACCTGCCGACGACTTTCTTTTCTATTTTACTTAAAGCAGGCGACTATAGAAAAGCTTTGTAAACATATTAAAAATCTTTCTGTCCTGCTGTTGTAATATGTAAATAGATTAAAAATGAACTGTGGGAAAAGGAGAACTTGATTGTATCAAGCAAATTCATCTTTTGCAACAGTGCTTTTTAAAAGTCGTCTGCTACAATACGTAGAAATGTGGCATTATGTGTTAAAGGTGTTAACTTAGACGTGAACGGAACCTGAGTCATACCTGTGAAATATTTACCGTACCTTTAAATCCATGTCTATGTTTTCATTCAGAAAGAAACGAAGTTATACATTATAGATCCAAGGGTTACAACGACGTTGTTAACCTAGACGTAAAGCTACAACTCTTTATGTAACAGGCCCTTGTTCTCTAAAGCAACTTTCCCAAAACAACATTCCTCCTTTTTATTTACATTAGATTTTTAACTATTCACCATATTGTAACTTGTGTCTGGTTCAAACTTGAATGCAAATCAGACGACAAAAGTAGCAAGATGAAAATATTTTTTCTTTTAGATTGTTGTTTAAAACTGCTACAATAAGAAAAACTGCTTGCATGTAGCAACTTACCATTTTGTGACAGTTATTTCGGTTGGTTTTTGCAGTAGATGCGTTAAGGTAGAATACACATAAATCTCTTTCTTTCGTCGGATCACTTTGGTCGTTCATGGTACACATCGGTCTATACCGGAACTATTCGCGTATTATCAAATAGTTCAGGCCACGACCGATGTATACCGAGAACTAATCCGACTAAATAATTAGTTTCAAAATAGCGGATTATGGGTATGGTAACATAAGTTTAGAGTTTATGAAGAAAGGGGTTTGAATAACTAAGGTGATACAGAACCTCTGTTTGAACTAATATCGGCTACCTTCGTCGAGATAGTATAGCGGTCAGGTATAAATCGATGATGTTGGATTCTTAACAAACACCTGATGTGACAAACAAAACTGGTAGTCCAGAATGGAGAAAACATCTGAAAGTTCAATTCTCTTCCAACAAAACAGACGAAAAGTTAATAAGTGCGTTTTGTTTGACTAATAAGATAAAAAGGTCTTACAGTTTCGGCCATTCTCTTGCCATTGTAACACCTTTTGCAGTATACCTAATTGAAAAGCTTCTCGGACGGCTCTAAGGGAACCCTTTAAGATATCTGTAACATATAGGTCAGATGTACGTTTTCAGACCGGGAGTCCTTACCCATAACCTCAGTCCTTCGGTTTGCAATTACCGCTAAGAGGCGAGTCTTTAGACTGTGAACAGTTAGCCGCTTTCTTAAGCCTATTGGTTTGAAGTAAGCGATAAAGTGTCCGTTTCTTTGAGAACAAAATGAGTAAGTCACTTACTTTAGCCCCTCGGTATAAAGAAAGCACTCAATCCATTACCAAATTATAACGACATTTTACCAGTTAGTTGTAGACGACTCTGGAAACCATTGTGGGAAAAGGAGAAATTGCTCTAAGCGAGCAATTTCTTCTTTCCCCACAATATTTTCTCCCCTATCAGAAGAGTTTTTTCCAATTTCATCACGTTTTGAAATGTCGTCTGCAAACTATTTCAGTTTGGGAATGTCGAAAATTTAATGTTTGGTAAAGGGTTAAAGGAGCGTACATGTTAAGACCGTGATTATTAAGTCGCTAACTAAGCCTCTTGATACATAGTAATCGCTAAGATGTGCTGTTTAAGTATCCGTAAACACTACATGTAATGCGCCTTCCAATTGGTCGGCAGGTGTTGTCTGCTACGTCTCGGATCACTGAGTGTGAAAACAACAACATACAGAAGCAATATCCATACGCTAACAGTATACTGGCAGTGACGTTCGGAAGTTATGAAAGGGAAGTCCGAACAGTCATCATTTGTCACATTCCTTGAGCAATAACCAGGCATCAACACGACAAAAAATAGTGTGCCCGAAACTCAATTTTGACAAAATTTGTACTCCTATTTAGAACTCCCTGCAAGTGCTGTAGGTCTATTGCCTTTATTTGTGGTTACAACAACGTCTAGGCATATAACCTATCCACTGAAAGGTCGTGCATAACCACGAATATTTTGTTGCTATCATTCAATGTACATTGTATGTACCAACCTGAAAGTGCACTCTTTTGACGCCTAGCTGAGGAATTTTCGCAAGTAGTCGAAAAGATCACGCCTTGACTTTTCAAATGCAGAAATATGTGTAACCAGAATATTTGAATTATTCAATATACCCAAATGAAATCTTATAATGAAATTTACCTTTTTTGTAAAACATAATAATGTCTCAGAACTGCTTAATATTAAGAATTTCTCCTTCAAACAGGTTGGAACCCTACCGATTCGAAAACGGATTGTCTAAAGGTGTTAATGGCCCCCTTTAAGGCGGAGAATAGCCACTAGCGTAAGCCAACCCTCTTGATGCCATTGTTGTTAATCTAAAAGCATTGCTTGGACGTTACAAAAACCTCGCATCTTTATAGTCTGTTTTGAAAAAGGTGGAATCATAAAGTGAACAGTTCCGCTTATGCTTATAGCAAATTCAACCCTAAAAGCTTGAGGACGATTTTTATTATCCCCAAATTGTTTGCTTACAAAAGGATTTTTTTTGCCGGTCGAAAATCGGAGTACATTATCGATTTAAAGTCTTCCTACGCGCCTACGAATATGCTATACAACCATTCCCTATACATAATAATGGTGCCGGAGATTAAAGAAGCACTGACATACCAAAGGTCTCGGTATGTAAATAGATTAGTCTGTGTGGAACGTTAATCTGGTGATCCAAGTAATATTCATAGGAGAATAGTTCAACGTTCTACAATTAAACATCAACAACAAGAACCAAGAATAACAGCGGCACCACCACCATCAACAATAACACCATAACCACCGCCATCATCACAAAAACAAAACAAAACAACAACAACAACAACAGCAGTAGTAGTAGCATCAGTAGCACCACCACCACCAACAACAAAAAACATCAACAACGGCGACAACAACAACAACAACAACAACAACAACAGCATAGTTTTCTTTATTCTAACGGTTCTTACCGTCATTTGATATTTCTCGTGGCCAGTAATGGGAGACTAAGTGGGTTGATTTAAATAACATATACTCCCAATTCCACTCGAGTGACAGTTTCGCTGGTGTTTTGTTTACAGAATTGATCACCGTTTGTATTTCTGTCGAGCGCTGAAGGTATGTTAACGCCAACCCGAGAAAGAACGTGAAATTGACACGTTGGGACATATCGATCTATCCGAATAAACTCTAATTAGTTTACATTTCTTATTACGATGTTTAATCAACCGACTCTGTAATGCTTCACATTTCCGAACTTAATTCAGGATGATAATAATGATAAAAACATTGTGGAAACAAGATATATTGCTCCTTATGAGCAATTTATTCTATCGGAATGCAAGGCAAGGGCCCCCAGGCTACCCAATATTACACAAAAAGTGTATTTCTTTCTTTATGCTTTTGCCGTCTGCTGTTCCTTTCAATTTAAACCAGTTACAAATTCCCATATGGGGGATAGGTTGATTAAATTTAATTTGTATAGAGTCGAATTTCGGACGCCCGAATGAGACTTACCCTCAATATCCTGCTAACAGTTTCTGATACTCCGACAACTTTAGGCGAGTAACTAACTAGCAGATGACTTTGAGCGCGTAACAGGCAGACGACTTTGGGCGCGTAACAAGCAGATGACTTTGGGCGCGTATCAAGCAAACGACTTTGGGCGCGTATCAAGCAGACGACTTTGGATGCGTAACCATCAGATGACTCTGGTTGCGATTGCATCAGACGACTTTGAGCGTATTAGCAGCAAACGATTTATGGAAGAATTTTAGATTCTATTATTCCAAATTTGTAATGGTTTGATTTTTCACGTATTTGGTTTGCTGATCTTGAACAGAATTTTCAGTTGCCTAACGTCTGATCAAACCGTTTGATTTTAAGTGAGATAAACCAGAGTGGGCCTTATAGTGCTTGAACCGGCTTCATGCTTATGCAAACAGACAAGATTCAGGCCAGCCTTATAGTGCTAGAACCGACTTAATGCTTATTCAAACAGGTTAGATCCTGGCCAGCCCTATAAGGCTGGAACCGACTTTATGATGATGCAAACAGGCTTGGTCCAGGCCAGCCACCAACTAAATTGGTGGATGGCCTGTGATCTTACCCGTTTGCTTGAAGTAAATAATATCCAATAATCTGTGGACATATGGAGTTTTAGATAACATTGTAATAAGTTGGTCAATTGCTTTATCTTTTCTTGTAATATTTCTTAATGTCATGTTCAGTACTACTTACTCGGATGCTCCAAGCTGTGAATGTTATATAAAACACAAAAAAGAAATATCTTCGTATGGATCATTCGGACTAGTTCAGTACTATTACATGATTTCCTCCAAGGGAAGGTTTGGTAAATTGGTAAACAGTAAAGGGTATTTCCATGTCAATATTAGCCCCCCCCCCCCCTTTTGTCTGAC